>JAJONQ010057327.1:0-18995 GCA_036250385.1 Solanum microdontum
AGAATTCTAGAGTCTCGTGCTAGTATAGACGGAACCACTAACGGTCACTAGATCGGACCACAGATCATAGGTGGAAACCGTTGTTGACAAGCTCCACATGATTTAGATTGTCAAGTCCTAGTACTCTTTTATGGTTCACCAGGACGACCCATCGTTCAATGTACGAGTCATAGGTAGGTCTCGTAGGAGCGTCCCAGACTTAGTGAAATTTTGAAGGCCAAAAGTGGGACTTACGGTGGCCAAGTACGGACCGTAGGTTGACCAACAGACTATACATGGGTCCCGTTGTTCGAGGGTCCAGAATAATTTTTTTAACTCCACCAACGGGTGACCAGGACGGTCCATAGTTTGACCTACGGATCATCGGTCCAACCGTCAATGGGGTCCAACAATTATTTTAAAAGGGGGTTTTGGGACATTTCCTAATTGTATTAATCTAATACTACGTCGTTTTACCCTCTACATTAGGCCCTATATAAAAAACTTTACCCCCAAATCACCCAATTCAATGCACTCTCTTAAATTCCCAAAAGTTAATCAAGTTCATCATCCAAAATATTTTTCCCTCTAAGAAAGATGAAGAAGTCTAGGGTTTCAAGATCAAGTGTTCAATCCACCATAAATTTTGGGCTTTGAACTTCAAGGTATAATGTTCTTAACCTATGGAGCTCTTTCTATAACACCTCAGAATTTGAAATAGAAAAATCAAATCGTACAAGTTACCCTTCGGTTTTTAGTTTTTGGTGATCTACAGATGACCATATTTTCAGCACATATAGAGTTATGTGGCCCAATAGGTATCAAATCGAAGGTATTTGAATCCTTTTTCCAACGCCACCGAATTTTCTAATGTTCAAGTTTGGATGAAGGAGTTATTCCCGTTTAAGTGTAGCCTATCTAGTAAAGGCAACTTATCCATTTTAAGGAAGGGTAAATTGGTCTTTTCCATACCCCCACTTGCTTAAACGTTTTCTCACCTAAGAAAGGGGTCTAATTAGACTAAGTAATTATTTTCACGTTCTAAAACACCTAAGGTTGAGAGAAGGGTTTCAAGAGGAGAAAGTAAGAGGGTTTCTAGTTCATCAAGAAAGTTAAGGATTTCCACCAAGAACTTAGTTCTTTTGAGGTATGTAAGTTCTCATAGTATTGGGTTTTTTAACCCTCACGCCAATCATGCGATTTTAATCCATAATTTTGTTCCTGAGGTTGGTTGATTTGAATTCTTAAAAAACCTTGAGGGTTTAGCTTCATTATTTAACAATGGAGTCTTGTTAAGTTCTTAAGGAGAGGGTCTTCCGAATGAGTGTTGTTATTGATGAATTTTGTGTGGATTTTCATTGAAATTTTTTTGGGTCTGTGAAATTTAGAGAATTTTGATGATGAAATTGCTTTGGGTATGAGTTGAATTGAGTTTGGTAGAGGAAGGAAAAATCGGCCAAATAAATTATCCCAGGGCCGCATCGCGGAGATGTTTTAATTTTTCCGCATCTAGATAATCACCCCTCTTTGCATCATGAAGAGGCTACATAATCCTCTGCCTCAAAATTATTTTTGTGACCAAAAATTTAATTCATCCTCTGTATCGCGCTAATGCTCTCCAATTTGTGTCTTTTCTCGTTTCTTATTCCCAACTATCTAAGCCTTCTTTAATCACCGAGAGTTCCTATATCCTTATCACATCTCTTAATTTACATTTCAAATTAGATTAAAGATTAAGTGTATAGTTCGAGAAACCTTTTGAGTCATTTTGTGAAGTCTTTTACAATCGTTTAGAACTTGATTTAAGACTTGAGTATGAGGATGGGGAGAGTTGAGTTTCATATTTCAAAATGAATATTAGGGAATTAAGTATTCCCAAGTGTAAACATTTTAACATTTACAACAAGAGGAAACCTTGTTTTGCAACCGAGTTTATGAGCATTATCTCTTTTAAGAGAATCTTTTGAGTAATTTTCTCAAAGTAAGGATGGGTTATGTTTTTAAACATATGAGCATGAGTTATATATATTTATGTTATTGGGAGTAGTATTGAGTACCGATACCGAGATGAGTTCACACAACTCAAAATCCTCATAAACAATGTATGCCCAACATGGGTATAAGGTCATACTTTTTAGATTCCTTATTACTTTGAAGCATACCTTAGTCGATCCACTTAGTTGAGGATGTTCTATACCCCGGTAAGGTATATGACAGTTCTAGTAGCGTGGACGAGATGTTGTATCTTCATGTAACTCATAGTGATGGTTGTCGATTAGAGAATCTATCAAATAAGAGTAAAGAGTTTACTATTATATTTTTACATACATTGAGTTATTATCTACTATTTTAAGGGATTTATATATATATATCATCATCATCATATTATCACTGCTTCCATATCGAGTTGAGTTGAGTATTTTTGAGTTGACTTGAGTTTAATTGAGTGGAGTTGAGTTGAGTTGAGGTGAGTATGTTCTTCTTTTCTATCAGTTCAGCTTTATTTATAGGTGTGTTTGGTATGAAGGAAAATGTTTTCCATGAAAAATATTTTCCTGGAAAACAACTAGATTTTTGACTTATTTTCTCATGTTTGGTTGGTGAGAAGAAAATAATTTTAGTGTATTGTTTTTGAATGAAAAATGTTTTTGAGAAATATCTTTTAGTTTTACTAGAGAGTTTTGGAAAATGTTTTCCTTAAGTTTTGAAGGGAAGTCATTTTCCTTAAATTTGAGGAAAATTAGTTGAGTTGGAAAACATTTTCCAAAACATTTAACCCAACCAAACATGAGAAAATTTGCAAACATTTTCCGAAAAATGTTTTCCTTCATACCAAATATTTGTTTCAGTTGTCCCCTTACATTCTGCTACATTCAATGTACTAATGTCATTTGGCCTACATCATTTTATTATGCAGATACATGTATTTAGGGTTGTCAACATGTGCTCCGTTGGTACCACTTGCAGTTCTAGTTAGCTTTGGTGAGCCTCATTGTTTTCGGAGGGTTCCACATTTACTTTCAGTTTGTTAGGGTGTCATGGGTCTTGTACCAACTTTCATCATAGTACTTAGAGGCTTCATACACAGTAGTAGTTGTGGATTATTTTCCTCTCACCTTTGAGATGTTTTGAAGTCTTAAGTTGATTAGTTATGTTTGTTGAGTATTTTAGATTATGTTGAGTTAAATATTTTCATAAATGGTATCTTTATGAGTTGAGTTGCATCTGAGTTTCCTATATTATTGAGTAATGTCTTCATCTTAGTATTGATCCAGGCCAAGGGTTTTCTTGGGGACCAACGATGGTTCTTGAGTGCAGTTACACCCAGGGTGTAGGTTCACGATGTGATAAACATGGTATCAGAGCACAGAGGTCAAGAGTCCTAGGGTGTCTATGAAGTGTGTTTGTAGAGTCCCTATTATCGGTGTGAAGTGCGCCACATCTATAATTAAGAGGCTACAACATTTAGGAAACATTTCCCTTCACTCTCACTCTTTTTCGTGCGATAGAGTTCATCTATTTAAAAGTTTCCTTCTTATTCGTGCTTGCGTGTATCTTTTCAAATCAAGCCTCCATGAAGAGCTGTTCAAGGACATCATGCTAGGAGATATGTTGATCCCCAAGATCAAATGGTTCCCAATGCACCAGAAATGCAATCCCCTCAAGTAGAGGTTATTAATCCTGAGTTCCGAGATGCTATCCGTATGTTTAGTCAAGTTGTGGCCAACCAAGCCGGTCAACAAAGAGGGGTTTGACATGATATGGTTTATACATCCATGATCTGTTAGTTCTTGAGGATGAATCCTCCAAATTTCACAGGTTCGAATGTATGTCTCTGAGGATCCGAAAAACTTTGTTGAGAAACTATAAAAGGTGTTTGAGGTGATGCATATCGCAGATGCTGAGCATGTGGAGTTAGCTTCATACAACTCAAGGGTGTTGCAAGGATTTGGTACAACCAATGGAAGAAGAGAATAGCTAAAGGGGCACCACCTTTGAGATGGGATGTGTTCGAAGAGGCTTTCTTAGGGAACTTCTTTCCTTACGAGTTGAGAGAGGCAAAGATAAGAGAATTTTTGTACTTCAAGCACGAATGCATGAGTGTGGATGAGTATACCCTCAAGTTCACTAAACTTTACCGCTATGCTCTGGATATGGTGGCTGACATGAGAAGCAGGATGAGTCTATTTCTGTCTGGGTTATCCCGCTTGTCAAGCAAAGAAGATAAGGCTGCTATTTTGATATGGGACATGAACATAGCAAGGCTTATGATCCATGTGCAATAGGTTGAAGAAGATAAGCTGAAATATAGGGAAGAGTTCCATAACAAGAGGGCTAAGACAATAGGTAATGAGTGCGGACAACAAAAAGGCCGAAAATGCAAACCAATCATCTTTTCAGCAAAGGCTAGCTGGGCCTGCTCTATCATCTGCTAGTGCACCTCTACCAAAGAACATAGGTGAGTCCAGGAATCAGAATTCGTTGAACTTTAGAGCTTAACCTACTCAATCTCAGGGTAGTGTGGCACAAGGGCCAACTGGACTCCTACATGTGCTATGTGTGGTAAAAACCACCTAAGAGCATGTTGTGATAGCTACACTGGCTGTTTCAAGTGTTGTCAGGCAGGTCACTTCATGAATGAGTGCCCTAAGAACAAACATGGTAATTCTAATGGGGCAATAAAACCCAATATTCTTTAGCGGCTCCGCCAAACAGAGATTCACCTAGAGAAGCTACTTTAGGGACAGGCGGAGGAGAAAACCATTTGTATGCTATCACCAGTCGCCAAGAGCAGGAGAATTCGCCAGATATTGACATTAGTATGATCAAAGTCTTTATTCTTGATTTATATGCATTACTTGATCCAGGTGCAAGTCTATGCTTTGTGACTCCGTATATAGCTATGAGGTTCTGTGTTCTTCCCGAACAAATTCTTGAGCCCTTCAGTGTTTCCACACATGTTGGTGAGTATGTCCTAGCTGAGAGAGTTTATCATGATTGTATTATCTCTGTCAATCACAAGGACACCATGGCTGACTTAGTCGAGCTACACATGGTGGATTTTCTTTTTATTCTAGGTATGAACTGGCTTCATGCTTGCTATTCCTTAGTTAATTGTAGAACATGAGTTGTAAAGTTCCAGTTTTTTGATGAGTCGGTTTTAGAGTGGATCCACTTAAGCTAGAAGCTTATAGTTCTTACCTAGGAAAGTAAGAACATCTCTTTTCGGTGTGGGATAGACAACAAATTCAATGTTATAGCACACATGGTCTATATGTCAGTTAATGGCTACTTCCCACAATAATGAACTAAGGTTATGTAACACCCAAAAAATTTCAAAGTTAAGACTCAAACCATTTTTCATTTACCTGTAGGGTCATATCGGGTGATTCTTAAATTTCTCATATGTGTAGAAGTAAATTCTTTAGTGTGGGAATGATTTGTGATATCAATTAAGGTTATTAGAAACTCCTAGGACAAAGTAGAGTTGAAACTTTCCTTATCGATTAAATTTTGATGTAAGATTCTCTTTAGTTCAACTTCAAGTGACCATATCTCTTAAAATATAAAGAAGTACGTGGCCTATAACCTATCAAATTAAAGGTATTTGAATCTTCTTTCCAACGCCACCAATTTCTCAACAATTTGAGGTTTGGTTAAAAAGTGTTGACCATTTTAGTAACCTAATACAATGCTGTGATGAATTAGCCGAAGAGAAAACAATAAAAAGGGCTTGTTTTTTTTATTTTTACCTCTAAGAAAACCCTTGTAACACCCTGAAAATCTAATGACCTAAGCTAGATCGTAACACGTAGTCTAGTAGCCTAAATGGAGTTAAACATGAAAATTAGGGTCCTAAAATGACCTCCTTAAGTTAGTACTAATGTTTTAGTCCCTTAACGTCAAGGCATGGCCCCACAAGGGACCTTGAGGAGGACCAAGGGACTGCCCAAAAGCTATAAAAAACCAGCTTGAATTACTAGAGGGGCACCCACGAGCCGTGGGTGGACTCACACCCCGTAGGTGGGGGTCGTGAGTCAAGGCTTGCTCTTCCCCAAAAGTTCAAAGTTTCAGTCACTTTCTACGAACATACAGTACAGTCCGTGGACCAACTCACACCCCGTAGGTGGGGCTCGTGAGTGAGGCCTGGACCAAGGCCATACCAATATCAGACCCAACCCACGAGTGACCAGTACGGTCCGTGGGTCCATCCATGCCCCATGGGTGGGGGTCATGGATAGGGTTTGCAATTCTGTCCTGAATTTCTGCCAAGGGTCAAAGATTTTAAGTAAATCCTAATTAACTAAGTAAGGGTGGGGTCAATTATTATTTGTTATTTTAGACCTATATAAATTCTTCTAAGTCATTAAACTCCAGTTAACACCTCAATACTGTCAAGACTCAAATTACAAACCAACTCTTCTCTCCAAAAAATTTCTCTCTAGGACTCCATTGAAGAGCACGGTCAATGTCAAGCTAGGGGTTCAAGAACCAGCCTTTATCCTCCAATTTCTTGTGGAAATCAAGCTAAGGTATGGA
This sequence comes from Solanum microdontum, assembly GCA_036250385.1. Classification (NCBI taxonomy): domain Eukaryota; kingdom Viridiplantae; phylum Streptophyta; class Magnoliopsida; order Solanales; family Solanaceae; genus Solanum; species Solanum microdontum. The sequence goes on from JAJONQ010057327.1 coordinate 6,520, forward strand.
TTCTTTTCATTCGTGGGTAGCTATCACCCAAGAAGGCCACTCACACAATGTTTTAAGACTGCCAAAAACCTAGGGTTTCAATCTAGTGATGGGTCTTTCTCCAAAACGTTTTCAATTGTTTAATTATGGTTTATTATGATTGATTTTGATGATATATGATTGGATTAATGGATTTTGGAAGGATTTTGATGAAAATCACCCTTGGACCCACGATTTCCCCTTTCTTCCTAAATTGTGAACTAAGGTGTGAGTTGATTGATCATGAAAGCTTGACAATTGATTATGTTTACATATATTAAGTTGTTGAATCATGAAATCCCTCTATCTAATGTGATATTTCTAGAAGTTAGGGTTGATCTTGATTTCTAGCCTTGAAGGGCAATAACTAGGGTTTGTATAAGTTGATGAAGATTGTATATCTCATGATTCACTTATGTATTGATGATCCTATCACTATTGTGTATTGATGGTATTGATGCAAGAACCTTCTCGCCTATACCCTTACACTTTATGATGCATGAAAGGTCTATAATTAAGATAATGTCGTAAAGGCTATTCTCATGAAAGACTATGAACATGATGTGAGAGGTTTACTCACTTATTGACGATTCTAAGGTTGAAAAGATATTCACACCTAATGAATCCATGAGCTACCATGATACCATGATGGTTTGAGTGCTAAACATTCTTCCATGAACATGAATATAAACTAAAGAGTTAACATGATTATTAAAGGGAATTATGCTTAGCACCGCGTGGATAGGAACATGAGATGGAAACCTTTTACCACAGTTAGTCCGAGTTTCTAGTAGCAATCTCCCTATCCCATAACTATGTGCCCACATAGGTTTTTAGCTACTAGATCCACCTATAAGCTAAACATGTTAGTTCTACCTTAGGCAAGTAGAACACATCTTTTCAGTGTGGCTTCATGACACTGGATTCCATGTAGCTCACATGGTCTATGTTGATTAAGGCAGTATCTCCCTACATGACAAGAACAAGATCCATGACATGACATGAACAAGAATATGAACCAAGAACAAGAACATGAGTTATGTGCTATGATTACTTAAGTGGTTTTACTTAGTGTGAGTGGGGGTATGGGACTTCACTTATGCATTGCACAAGTAACCTTTGAGAGTGATTGTGATATGTGCTTGATGACATAATGCTTTATGAGTTAATGAATGCTTTACATGAATATGAACCATGACTATTAACCACATATATGAACATGAACATGAATATGAGATATATCTATGAGTTCTTAGTGAGCTCTACTTAGTATGAGTGAGGGTATGTGACTTCACTTGTACATTACACAAGTAGACTTATAAAGGGGTTATGGTGTTGTTTAATTATGACATGAATATGTATAAATCTATGTATGGATGATATTAGTTGATGTTAAGAATGACTTTCCTTATTATGAACTATGAACATCAATGTATCTTTGTCTATGAGTGTTGGCTAATGATGAGATCAAGCTAAGTTATGCATGACTATGGTAGCCTAAGGTGGCTTATGGTATGATTTGACTTTGTGATTACTCTAAATGTGCATAATGGCTTTTAAACTTGAGAAAAACATGATTTCCAATAAATGTCCCTTTTATGCATGTTTTAAGGATTTTCTTTTCATGGCTTCCATACTTAGTACATTATTTTTGCTAACCCATATTCTCTACATTTTATTATAAGTGTAGGTTTCGGTCGTTGAGAAGCACTTCTTCTTTCAAGTGAAGCTTTGGTTGACTATTCCCTAAGCTTGGTTAGTCCTCAAGAGTTTGAGGATAAGATGTTATTCATTCTAGTTTCTATTGTACTTCTACTTTTGAGACTTTATTGATGTAAATGGATTTGACCCTATTTGTACTCTCTATTGTACTAGATGGTGATTGAGACAAGTCTATACTCTTATTTTTGTCTTTTAAAAAACAAGTTGACTTCGATTGTAAAAGTTTTAAATTTTCTGCATTATTCTATGACTTTATGTTATGATTATGCTAAGGGCTTGTATTAGACCCCTTAGGGGTCAAGTACACCGTGTTACGTCTAGGGGGTACCCTTGGGTTATGACAAACTTGGTAATCAGAGCCTAAGGTTTAGAATGATTCTAGGATGATGTCTCATGAACCACGTCTAATAGAGTATTGCTCATGGGTATGAAGCGCGCCACACTTATGAATGAGAGGCAATAAGATGCTTAGGAACTTTCACTTCTTTCATTACTCTTTAGTCGTGCCTTGGAGTTTTAACTCTATGAAGTCCTTTTCCTAATCCTTTTCTTGTGCATATAGGATATGACTACAATAAGGGCGGCCGCAAGAAAAGTGGAAGAGGAGATTGCTAATGAGGGAGTTCCTTTCGAAGATCCTCAAGGTCCTCAAAAGCCTCAACTTCCTCAAGCTCCTAATGATGAGGGGGCTATGAAAAATGTGGAAATATGGTCGGTTCTCCAAACCTTGACTCATATTTTAATGACTCAAGTCACTAGGGATGCTAGAGCTCATGTGAACCCCAATGCAAGTACAAGCACTTTAAGAATTAGGGATTTCACAAAAATGAATCCCCCAACATTCTATGGCTCCAAAGTGGATGAATACCTGCAAGGGTTTATTGATGAAGTGTTTAAGCTGCTTAATACTATGGGAGTGTCTCCACAAGAGAAGGAAGAACTAGCCGCCTACCAATTGAAGGATGTGGCTCAGGTTTGGTATGAGCAATTGAAGGATGAGAGACCCGTGAGAGCGGGTCCGATTGATTGGGGATTGTTCAAATTGGTCTTTCTTGATAGGTTTTCCCCCCTAGAGTTGAGGGAGAGAAAATGCAAGAACTGATCAACCTTCACCAAGGAGGTATGAGTGTGAATGAGTATAGCCTTAAGTTCACCTAATTGTCTAATTATGCTCCAACCTTAGTGGCGGACTCAAGGGCCAAGATGAATAAATTTGTTATGGGGATATCCAACTTGGTAGTCAATGAATGTCATTCGGCAATGCTCATTCCAAGTATGAATATTCCACATCTTATGGTTCATGCCGAACAAATTAAGGAACAAAAGCTCAAGCAAGTGAATAAAGAAGTGAAGAGGGCAAGGACCGATGATGGGAATTCTTCCAAGGGTAAATTTGAGGTTCAAGGTTAACCAAGGTTTAAGAGAAAGTTCTCCAACCAAGGCTCCTCTAGTGCTCCAAGGGTTAAAAGAGATACGGTGCCGAACCCTAAGCCTCAAGGAGGCAATAGTGGTGGATCTTCTATGACAAGGCCTACTTGTGCGAAGTGTGGCAAGAAACATGAGGGCAAGTGTCTTGTGGGAATGGATGGTTCCTTTCATTGTGGAAAGAGTGGTCATATGGTGAGAGATTGTCCCATGCTAAAAGTTCAAGGAAGAGAGGGCAAGCAAGCCCTTCCTAGTGGTTCAAATTCCGATGCTCCCAAAAAGAATCGCTTCTATGCTCTTTAATCCCGAGGTGATAAAGAGAGTTCCCCAGATGTGGTAACGGGTATGTTGCAAGTGTTTTCCATTGATGTTTATGCATTATTAGACCCCGGTGCCACTTTATCATTTGTTACACCTTTTGTGGCTGTGCAGTTTGAAATACTCCCTTAAGTGTTATTAGAGCCTTTTTCGGTGTCTACCTCGATTCGTGACTCTGTAGTGGCAAAAAGGGTATATAGGACTTGTCCTATTTCTTTGTCTCATAAAGTCACTTTGGTTGATTTGACCGAATTAGACATGTTGGACTTTGATGTCATTTTAGAGATGGATTGGTTGCATGCATGTTTTGCATCTATTGATTGTAGAACCCGAGTGGTTAAGTTTCAATTTCTTAATGCCTACCTTAGAATGGAAGGGGGGAAATTCTATCCCTAGAGGTTGTTTTGTTTCATGTCTAAAAGCTAGAAAAATGATCTCCAAAGGGTGCATTTACCACATTATTAGGGTCATGGATGTGGATTCCGAGACTCCTTTATTAGAGTCGGTCTCCGTGGTGAGTGAGTTTCCAGAAGTCTTCCCCGTTGGCTTGCCCGACATTCCTCCCAAATGGGAAATAGCCTTCGGTATTGATCTCTTGCCAGATACACAACCCATATCCATTCCCCCTTATCGGATGGCTCCTGCCGAATTGAAGTAATTGAAGGAACAACTCAAGGACTTGTTAGAGAAGGGTTTTATTCAACCAAGCATCTCTCCATGGCATGCTTCGATATTGTTCATAAAGAAGAAAATGGGTCACTTAGGATGTGTATTGATTACCACCAATTGAACCAGGTTACTATAAAGAATAAGTATCCACTTCCTAGGATTGACAATTTGTTTGATCAACTCCAAGGGGTTAACTATATCTCCAAAGTAGATCTTTGTTTAGGTTACCATCAACTAAGGGTAAGAGGAGTTGATATTCGTAAGATGGCCTTTAGGACCCGGTACGGTCACTACGAATTTGTGGTTATGTCTTTTGGGCGAACAAATACCCCGGCGACATTCATGGACCTAATGAATAGGGTGTTTAGCCAATATCTTGATTCATTTATGATATCTATTCAAGAAGTGAGGATGAGCATATGGATCATTTGATGATGGTATTGCAAGTCCTTAAAGAACACCAATTATATGCTAAGTTTAGTAAATGTGGGTTTTAGCTAAGGTCGGTTGCCTTCTTTGGTCATATTGTGTCGGGCATGGGTATTGAGGTAGATCCTAAGAAGACGGATACGGTCAAGGGCTGTCCTAGACCTCTAAATCCTACCCATATTAGAAGCTTCTTGGGTTTGGCCGGTTATTATAAGAGGTTTGTTGAGGGTTTTTCCTCCATTGCTTCTCCGTTGACGACCTTGACTCAAAAGAAAGCTAAGTTTGTGTAGTTGGAGGCTTGTGAGAAAAATTTCCAAGAATTGAAAGATAGACTTACATCCGCTCCGGTGTTGACCTTATCGGAGGGTACCAATGGGTTTGTGGTATATTGTGACGCTTCTCGAGTGGGTTTGGGATGTGTTCTTATGCAATGTGGTAAAGTGATTGCCTATGCTTCAAGGAAACTCAAGGTACATGAAAAGAATTATTCGACTCATGACCTCGAGTTAGCGGCGGTGGTGTTTGCCTTGAAAATATGGAGGCACTACTTATATGGGGTCCATGTAGATGTCTTCACCGACCACAAGAGTCTTCAATATGTGTTTACCCAAAAAGACTTGAATCTCCGACAAAGAAGGCGGTTAGAACTTTTGAAGGATTATGACATGAGTGTCCTTTACCACTCCAACAAAGCTAATGTAGTTGCGGATGCCCTAAGTAGATTGTCCATGGGTAATGTGGCTCATGTAGAAGATGAAAAGAAGGAATTGGTTTGTGATGTGCATAGGTTGGCTCGGTTAGGTGTCCAACTAGTGGATTCCACCAAGGGTGGAGTTATGGTCCATCATAGTTCTGAATCGTCCATTGTGGTTGATGTGAAGTCTAAACAACACCTTGATCCCATATTAATGGAGCTGAAAGAATCGGTTCTCAACAAGTCCGTTGAGGCTTTCTCCCAAGAGGGAGATGGGGTGCTTATGTACCAATGTAGATTATGTGTTTCGGATCTTGATGGCCTAAGAGTATAAAGTTTAGAAGAGGCTAATGGTTCGCGGTATTCTATTCATCTGGGATCCACCAAGATGTACCGTGATTTACAAGAAGTCTAGTGGGGGTATGGGACTTCACTTGTACATTGGACAAGTAGACTTATAAAGGGGTTATCGTGTGGTTTACTTATGACATGAATATGTATGAATCTATGTATGCATGATATGAGTTGATCTTAAGAATGACTTTCCTTATTATGAATTATGAACATGAATGACTCTTTCTCTATTAGTGCTGGCTAATGATGAGATCAAGGTAAGTTATGCATGACTATGGTATCCTAAGGTGGCTTAAGGTATGGTTTGACTTTGTGATTGCTCTAAATGTGCATAATGACTTTTAAACTTGAGAAAAGCATGATTTCAACTAAATGTTCCTTTTATGCATGTTTTAAGGATTTTCTTTGCATGGCTTCCATACTTAGTACATTATTTGTGCTAATCCATATTCTCTACATTTTCTTATAAATGTAGGTTTCGGTCGTTGAGACGTACTTCTTCTTTCAAATGAAGCTCGGGTTGACTATTCCCTATTCTTGGTGAGTCCTCAAGAGTTCAAGGACAAGATGTTATTCTTTCTAGTTTCTATTGTACTTCTACTTTTGAGACTTTATTGATGTAAAGGGCTTTGACCCTATTTGTACTCTCTGTTGTACTAGATGGTGTTTAAGACAAATCTCGACTCTTATTTTCGTCTATAAAAAAAGAAGTTGACTTCGATTGTAAAAGTTTTAAATTTTTCGCATTATTCTATGACTTTATGTTATGATTATACTAAGGGCCTGTATGAGACCCCTTCCGGGTCAAGTACGCCGTGTTACTTCTAGGGGGTACCCTTGGGTCGTGACAACCCTAAGCGAATTTATTGAATAATTAAAAACTCTAAAACAATCAGACTTTCATCTCTTAATTTATCATTCTCTTCTCTCTCAAATCCTAAGGCAAACCCCTAAGGAAAAAATAAAGTAGAAGACTTCATTCAGGATTCTTTCCATCTTTTTTAAAGATTTTTCTTCAACGTAAGTCTTTCTCCAAAAATTTCATTCTTTCCAACTCAAATTCCTCCATACAATTATGATCACTAATGTAAATCATAATTCTTGGTCATAGAGATTTCCAGAAACTAATTCAAGAATTTCAAGAAAGGCTTTCTTGGTTGTTCTCCTTCACGCTAGGGTTTCAAGGCTTCTAATCAAGTTCCCTTTCAAGATTCTTCAAGAACCTTGTTCCTCCAGGTATGTAAGGCTATAATAGTGTTGGATTAGTTCGTCCTTACACCCTTCATCTACTTTCAAAACAATCAATGAATAATCTAGGATTCTTTCCATAAATTTGAGTATTCTTGAGATAAGTTGATTTTGAGTTATTGAGTTATTGTTTCTTTTTGAAATTCTACTCCTAATAATTGAATTGCTATATGTTATGCATTAAAATTCTTGAGTTGAGTCGTTCATGACCATAGTTCCGCATGAACCCTACGAATTGAGTTATAAGTCTTGAGAATCTTTGAAAGCCAATCATTGTGTTTCAAACTGAGTTTTGTGAAAAGTTTAAACCTTCTATTTCATAAAGACTTAAGAGTTGCTAATGCTATTTTATTCATCTATACATACATATACATATGTACCTATGTTAATTATTTGACTTGAAAGATAAGTTCATAAGTGCGTGTTGGCAAGAAGGTAAACACGTCTCATGTTTTGAAAAATATTTCAAGTAATGTAAGAAGTCCATTCTTTGTAATGGGTGAATTGAGCACAAAGTTATATTAATTATTTTGGGAGTATTATCGAGCACCGAGTTGGGTTAGAGCGTTCTATAACTCAGAAGTCCCATTAACCTACATAGCCAGTGTAGGATATGATAGTATTGATTCTTCATGTGACTCCTCATCGCCTCTGAGAAGGCATATAGTTGGATCCATAGTCAAGATATCATCCTATACCCCTGCAAAGGTATAAGATGGGTCCCTTGCAACATGCGGTGGGATGTTGTATCAATCCCAGGCTCATGGTAATGGTTGTCGGTTAGAGAAACTCCCCACAAGTAAGGTATATTATTTTCAAACTTATGTTTCGTACTCAGTATATCCAGTCTAGTTTTGAGATTCAGTAAATTGTTTTAAACACTTCTTTCAATTTGATACTTATGTATGCTTGAGTTAGTCTTCCGCTTGTAGTCAGCCAGGATGAGGCCATAAATGGTTCTCGAGTGCCGGCCACGTCCAGGGGCATGCTCGGGTCGTGAAAAACTTGGTATTCGAGCACAAAGTTCAAGTGTCCTAGGGTGTCTATAAAGCTGTGTCAAGTGGGGTCTTCTTTATGGTTGTGAGGTCCCACTTCTATAAATGAGGGACTACAAATATTTAAGAAAAGTTTTTCTTCTTTCATACTCTAAATTGTGCAATAGAGTTATGTCATAAGGAATTTATTCAAACTCATACGTTTCTCAGATTCATTTGACTAACCCCGTACTCAAGGTAGTTGAAAGCAAAGTCAGTTCCTTATAGATTAGTTACTTTTAGCCAAAGTCTTGAGAACATCATGAGTCTGTAGAGGGGCTAAAGATAAGTCCATGAGTGAGCTTAAGTGTTGAGATTCAAAATAATGCACTCTTATTCATATAAATTGTGCGTTCGAGCTAAAGCCAGATGTATTCCCAGACTCTTTTCTCTAAACCTTGTTTCAATTTAGACCCCTATGATGAAGTGTGTTTTATATTATGGGTACTAATTGCACTCGGAAAGATAGTATGAGTTATGAGATTATAAGTAGTAGTAGTAAGAGTACACAAAGTTAGAAGAATGCATGTAGAGGTTCAGTAATCTAAGAAAGGGAGATAGTGATGAGGCAAGCTATGTTATTATAGTCATGCACGTAGTAGGTTATTAATGATGAGTTTTCCTTTATGAGTAGATGAAGGAATAATAATTTTGTATAGTTTTTATGATAGAAGGTAGAGTAAGAGTTACTAGTATGGATGAGTTAGAGTATTACTTCAATTAGAAATGAGTTTATGATGATGTGTTATTGTATTAGTAACGACCAAGTATAGGTGTTGAATAGAAGATGAGGAGTATTCATGAGGTGAGAGATCTACAATAGGCTTATAACTTTTTTTAGGGTGAGCCCATGATTTATAGAACTAATTAAGTAATGATGTATAGTGAATGAGTAAATAGTATATAAGTTGTGAAAGGAAGTGTGATTTTAAATAGTAAGTATGTAGATAGAGAGATAAAGATTGACTACTTGTCATGAGGTTATAGTGGGCAAGTGTTTCGTAATCTTATCTAGTACTTGTAAGTTAGTATAGTAAGCGAGAAATTATATTGATATCCATGTTTAGTAATAAACAATAATCTTGAAATTGAGATGAGCGTCGTGATCAAAATAATGACAACATGAGGGTGATGATGTTAATCTTGAGGTCTGATTTGGTAGACTTGACATAGAGTATGTGAGGAATTGAGATGTTAGATACAATGAATATGAATGGTAAAAGTGAGGGATCCTAACTTTTAAGATAAGAACAGTGAAGTGTGGCTAAGTCATAAGAGTAACAAGATCATTAAGAGGTGTACTGAGATTATATGTAATCAGACGAGGTTCCAATTAAGTTAATGAGTTTCCATGTGTGCCTAGATAGTATATTGGAACTGTCAAAGTAGAATAGACTAATGTAAGCATTATTATTTTTTCCTTAAGAGTTAGATGAAGCGGCCTTATAAGCCAATGAGAAGAGGTTAATAGAAGAATATTAGAAAGAGGTCTTAGAAAGAGTCTTAGTACCTGCTTATGGATAGTTCAATATCCATGAGATATGCCTTTCCCCTGTATTAGAGTAAAGTGAACGTAGACTAGTTTAGAGATGATGGAATGTATCCATAGCTTTAATGTATCAACTTCATACCTAAGGGGGAGATGATAAGCTGAAAAACCGAGTCAAGTGTGGAGAATCAGATAGCGATGTGTTCAAAAAGAGTTTTAAGGATGTATGAGTTCATTCATTCTCTAGTGTATCCCTCAAATACAGTCGTTACAACTTTATGTTGATGTTTTCTAATATCATAATTGTTCCTATGACCTATACTCATACACTTTAGAGAAATTCACATTGATGCTCAGTTTCCAGAATGAGGGGCAAATAATTTAGCCCATGGATCTCAATATTATCCATAAAGTTGCGGATATCACCCTCATGATATGAACCTATTCATATAAGCAATCATGTCTCACAGTAGTTCAGTCATAGAAATCCATGAATTACTCTCAATGTCTAGCAACATAATGTTATGTCATGAATATTCTTAAATAAGAATTCTTGAATGAATCGTGCTTAAGATTTTTATCATGATCCAGGGTACACCCTAGACGTAACATTACATACAAGACCCCGAGAGGCCTCACATAAGCCACTTAGCTTTCATAACATCAGATAATAGAAATGAGTAGAAATTTGTAATATTTTCAACAACATCAAAGTTTCATAACAAAAGCGAAAGTCTATTATACTTTGTCTCAAAACCATCTAAAACATGAATATCTTGGGACACAACCCATACAACAATGTTAAAAACATAAAATGACAGATCATAACGAAATGGTGCCTATATCCTCGAATGCTATGAGGACTCACCAATCTTTAAGTCTTGCCTCTACTAAGATCCTAGCCACGGAGATGAGAGTCGATATTGCCGGACCCTACATTTGGATAAGAAATGTAGGCAAGAGTATGTGTTCGTACAAACATGTACTAAATATGACAGCTTACATAAACATCAACATAAGCATAAGAGTTAAGCAACATAAGCATAAACCATAATAACTGTCACGACCCAAGGGTACCCCCTAGATGTGAAATGGCGTACTCTACCCCAAAGGGGGTCTCATACAAGTCTCTTAGCATATCATAACATAAGATATTAGAAAAGTATGGAAACTTAAAACATTTTCCAATACAATCAAAGTCTATATAAAAGCAAAACGGTCGTCTCATCACATTTGTCTCAAACCATCTAATACTTGAAAAGACACCGTCTGTACAAAATCCAAACATAAAAGAAAGACATAAAAAAGAAAGGGTGATCAAGTGCTCGATGCTATGAGGACTGACCAAAACATCTCTTTTTGATCTACTATGATCTTAGCCACGAGGATGGAAGTCAATATTGCCAAACCCTACATTTGATAAGAATGTAGGCAAAAGTATGCGTTAGTACAATAATGTACTAATCAGGATGGCTAACATAAATAATAAACATGCACATATAAGAGACATTAGTCAACCTAAGACATATATCATAATCATAAGAGACAATAACATAAATCATGAATATAAGAGACATCATCATAAGACATAGGCTATAAGCATAAGAGATAACAACATAGTCATAGGCATGATTAATGTATCTAGTTTAACATAACATAAGAGAAACACTACATAAGTCATGTCAAGGCAAGCTTGTGCAATACATGGATAAGACCCCATAATCCCACCCATGCTAAGCAAGTAATTTTAGGTCTTCATTCATACTCCTCATCTTTTGATCTCATCCTTAGCTTACTTATCATAGACAAGGGAATACTCACCTTTAGTCACACATGCATTGGGAAGGCCTTTTAAGCTACAATCCAAACTAAGCATACACCATAAGCACAATTCATAAATATAGTCATTACATAGATAATAATATCATAAAAGAACATACCATAGCTATCCTCAAAGCATACTTGTGCAATGCATGAATAAGATCCCATACTCCCACCCATGCTAAGTAAAGCTTCTTTAGTAACCATAGTTTATAATTCATATTTTTGTTGTGGGAATTAGCCTTAACCTACATAGACCATGTGAGCTAACATGGAATTCGATGTCTACCCCACACTGAAAAGGTGTTGCTCTACTTGCTAAGGGTAGAACCATACTCTTAGCTTAGGTGGATACAATAGCTTAGTAACCTACGGGGGCACGTAGTTATGGGATAAGAAGGTTGCTATTAGAAACCCGGACTCAACTAAGTTATAATGTTTCCATCTAATGAGATACGTACTTTGGGAACCCGCACTCAACTAAGGTAGAAGGTACCCATTTGGAAAGCCGGACTCAACTAGTGTAAAAGCTTTCATTGGGAAGCTGGACTCAACTAGTGTAAAAGCTTCCATCTCATATTCAATATCCACTCGGTGCTACGCATAATTCCCATCGAGTTCATATTAAGTCTTGACCAAAGTTCATATTTATGGAAGGATTTCTTGACACTCAATCCAACATAACTCATACTATAGCTCATTAGATCATACGTGAATATAATATTTCACCGTCCATGTCTGAATATAGATTCAATAGGTGAGACTAGTCTTCCAACCATAGAATCAATACATTGTGGCAAACCTCTCACATCATATCATATTTATGCATAAGTGTGTAGATGAGAATAACCTCCAATCAACACAACAACTAGATCGTAATCATATTTAGTTTACTCTCAAAGTGTTCTTAAAACATGTACTAAACTTCATAAAACATGCATAACATCATATCTTACCCCTTCAAGGGTCAAAACTCATATAAAATCAACACATCTAGAATGACTACATTAGACATGTATATAATCATAATTCAAGTAGTTCAATTACTACAAGTGTCACGACCCAAGCCTAGGGCCTAGACGTGACATGGCGAATGAGGAACCCGAAGGAACCCCAAACAAGCCTCTCAAACTTGTCATCACACTTCATCGGTCGCAGAAGCACATTCAACATTAATTAATGGGAAATAGGGACTAAGGGCAAACCATTTCAAAATGACATCATAGAACAAGAGTCAAGCTCATTTACAAAATTC
>JAJONQ010057328.1:0-20390 GCA_036250385.1 Solanum microdontum
CAATTTGACCCCCTAAACAAGAATATGAAGTCGGATTTTCGAAAAACGAAATGGATTTTGAGATATATGGAAATTACAATTATAGGTGTTTCCGAAGCACATTTTCGGGCATTTTTGGGGTCATTTCACCTCCAAAATTGATTTCATTGGGTTAATTGTCTTATATTATGGATGATATGATGTTTAATGGAGATTTTTATAGTAAAATCCCCCCAAGAACCCATTAATTTCCCCTTAACCCTAATTTCATGAATTGTGAGGGGTGTATTCATGCAAGGTGAATACTTTCAAAAGAAATTAAGGAAGACTCATCTCCTCTCCAATATTTCTCTCTCAAGATTTCCCCCATTGAAGAGGCTCAGTAACCTGACAATTTGGGATCAAGAACCAACCTTTTAAACTCCAATTCGTGGATAAATCTTCAATCAAGATATGGGAGCCTTGATTCATTAAAAGCTTTCTTCCATGAAGCGTCTTAACTCTAATTTCAAATGGATAGATTCTTCAATAAAACTAGGGTTTTCAATCTAGCCGTGGGTTCTTCTTAAAAATTATTTCATTGGGTTAACTGTCTTATATTATTGATGATATGATGTTTAATGGTGATTTTTAAGGTAAAATCCCCCATGAACCCATGAATTTCCCCGTAATCCTAATTTCATGAATTGTGATGGATGTATTCAAGCAAGGTGAATACTTTCAAGAGAAATAAAAGAAGTCTAATCTCCTCTACAATATTTCTCTTTCTAGATTTCCTCCATTGAAGAGGTTCAACAACTTGACGATTAGGGATCAAGAACCAACCTTTTAAAATCCAATTAGTGGATAAAACTTCAATAAAGGTATGGGAATCTTGATTCATTGAAAGCTTCCTTCCATGAAGCCCTTCAACTCTAATTTGAAATGGGTATATTATTCCATAAAACTATGGTTTTCAATCTAGCCATGGGTTCTTCCTAAAAACTATTTCACTCGTTTAATTATCTTATATTTTGGATGATATGATGTTTAATAGTGATTTTTATAGTAAGATCCCCCATGAACCCACGAATTACCCCTTAGCACTAATTTCATGAATTATGATGGGTGTATTGATGCAAGATGAAAACCTTCAAAGGAAATAAAACAAGACCCATCCCCTCTCCAATATTTCTCTCTCTAGATTTCCTCCATTAAAGAGGCTCAGCAACTTGACTATTAGGGATCAAGAACTATCCTTTTAAACTCCAATTCATGGAATTAGTTTCAATCAAGGTATAGGACTCTTGATTCATTGAAAGCTTCCTTCCATGAAGAGCTTGAACTCTATTTTCAAATGTGTAGATTCTTCAATAAAACTAGGGTTTTCAATCTAGCCGTGGGTTCTTCCTAAAAATGATTTCATTGGGTTAATTGTCTAATATTATGGATGAAATGATGTTTAATGGTGATTTTTATAGTAAAATCCCCCATGAACGCATGAATTTCCCCTTAACCCTAATTTCATGAATTGTGATGGGTGTATTAATGCAAGGTGAATACTTTCAAAAGAAATAAAAGAAGACACTTTCCTCTGCATTATTTCTCTCTCTAGATTTTCTCCATTGAAGAGGATTAACAACTTGACAATTAGTGATCAAGAACCAACCTTTTAAACTCCACTTCGTGGACAAAGCTTCAATCAAGGTATGAGAGTCTTGATTCAATGAAAGCTTCCTTCCATGTAGCCCTTCAATTCTAATTTCATATGGGTAGAATCTTCAATAAAACTAGGATTTTCAATCTAGCCATGGTTTCTTCCTAAAAATAATTTCATTGGCTTAATTGTCTTATATTTTGGATGGTATGATCATTAATCGTGATTTTTATTTTAAAATCCACCATGAACCCATGAATTTCCCCTTAACCCTAATCTCATGAATTATGATGGGTGTATTCATGCAAGGTGAATACTTTCAAAAAAAATAAAAGAAGACTCATCTCCTCCTCAATATTTCTCTCTCTAGATTTCCTCTATTAAACAGGTTTAACAACTTGACGATTAGGGATCAAGAACCAACCTTTTAAACTCCAATTCGTGGATAAAGCTTCAATCAAGGTATGGAAATCTTGATTCATTGAAAGTTTTCTTCCACGAAGCCCTTCTACTCTAATTTCAAATATGTAGATTATTCTATAAAACTAGGATTTTCAATCTAGCCATGGGTTCATCCAAAATTAATTTCATTGGGTTAATTGTCTTATAAAATGGATGATATGATGTTTAATGGTGATTTTTATAGTAAAATCCCCCACGAACCCATGAATTTCCCCTTAACACTAATTTCATGAATTGTGAGGGGTGTATTCATGCAAGCTGTATACATTCAAAAGAAATAAAAGAAGACTCATCTCCTCTCCAATATTTCTCTCTCTAAATTTCCTTCATTGAAGAGGCTCAGCAACCTGACAATTAGGGATCAAGAACCAACCTTTTAAACTCCAATTCGTGGATAAAGCTTCAATTAAGATATGGGAGTCTTGATTCATTAAAAGCTTCCTTCCATGAAGCCCTTTAACTCTAATTTCAAATGGGTAGATTCTTCAATAAAACTAGGGTTTTCAATCTAGCCGTGGGTTCTTTTTAAAAACGATTTCATTGGGTTAATTGTCTTATATTATGGATGATATGATGTTTAATGGTGATTTTTAAGGTAAAATCCCCCGTGAACCCTTCCATTTCCCCGTAATCCTAATTTCATGAATTGTGATGGGTGTATTCATGCAAGGTGAATACTTTCAAGATAAATAAAAGAAGACTATTGTCCTCTACAATATTTCTCTCTGTAGATTTCCTCCATTGAAGAGGTTCAACAACTTGACGATTAGGGATCAAGAACCAACATTTAAACTCCAATTAGTGGATAAACCTTCAATAAAGATATGCGAGTCTTGATTCATTGAAAGCTTCATTCGATGAAGCCCTTCAACTCTAATTTGAAATGGGTATATTCTTCCATAAAACTATGGTTTACAATCTAGCCATGGGTTCTTCCTAAAACTGATTTCATTGTATTAATTGTCTTATATTATGGATGATATTATGTTTAATGGAGATTTTTATAGTAAAATCCCCCATGAACCTATGAAGTTCCTCTTAACCCTTACTTCAAGAATTGTGATGGGTGTATTGATCCAAGGTGAATACTTTCAAAAGAAATAAAAGAAGACCCATCTCCTCTCCAATATTTCTCTCGCTAGATTTCCTCCATTGAAGAGGCTCAACAACTTGACGATTAGTGATCAAGAACCAACCTTTTAAACTCCAATTCGAGGATAAAGCTTCAATCGAGGTATGGGAGTTTTGATTCATTGAAAACTTCCTTCCATGAAGCCCTTTAACTCTCATTTCAAATGGGTAGATTCTTCAATAAAACTTGGGTTTTCAATATAGCCATGGGTTCTTCCTAAAAACGATTTCACTGGGTTAATTGTCTTATATTATGGATGATATGATGTTCAATGGTGATTTTTATAGTAAAATTCCCCATGAACCCACGAATTACCCCTTGACACTAATTTCATGAATTATGATGGGTGTATTGATGGAAGGTGAAAGCTTTCAAAGGAAATAAAAGAAGACCCATCCCCTCTCCAATATTTCTCTCTCTAGATTTCCTCCATTGAAGAGGCTCAACAACTTGAATATTAGGGATCAAGAACCAACCTTTTTAACTCCAATTCGTGGATAAAGCTTCAATCAAGGTATGGAAATCTTGAATCATTGAAAGCTTCCTTGAATGAAGCCCTTCTACTCTAATTTCAAATGTATAGAATATTCTATAAAACTAGGGTTTTGAATTTAGACATGGTTCTTCCTAAAAATGATTTCATTGGGTTAATTGTCATATATTATGGATGACATAATGTTTAATGGTGATTTTTGTAGTAAAATCCCCTATTAACCCATGAATTTCCCCTTAACCGTAATTTCATGAATTGTGATGGGTGTAATGATGCAAGGTGAATTTTTCCAAAAGAAATAAAAGAAGGCCCATCTCCTCTCCAATATTTCTCTCTCTAGATTTCCTCCATTGAAGAGGCTCAACAACTTGACAACCTGGGATCAAGAACCATCCTTTTAAACTCCAATTCATGGAACTAGTTTCAATCAAGGTATGGGACTCTTGATTCGTTGAAAGCTTCCTTGAATGAAGCGCTTCACCTCTAATTTCAAATGGTTAGAGTCCTCAATAAGACTAGGGTTTTCAATCTAACTGCGGGTTCTTCCTAAAAATGATTTCATTGGGTTAATTGTCTAATATTATGGATGATATGATGTTTAATGGTGATTTTTATTGTAAATCCCCCGTGAACCCATGAGTTTCCCCTTAACCCTAATTTCATAAATTATGATGGGTGTATTCATGCAAGGTGAATACTTTCTAAACAAATAAAAGAAGATTCATCTCCTCTCCAATATTTCTCTCTCTAGATTTCCTCCATTGAAGAGATTCAACAACTTGATGATTAGGGATCAAGAACCAACCTTTTAAACTCCAATTTATGGATAAAGATTCAATTAAGGTATAGGAGTCTTGATTCAATGAAAGCTTTCTTCCATGAAGCCCTTCAACTCTAATTTCAAATGGGTTGATTCTTCAATAGAACTAGGGTTTTCATTCTTGCCATGGAATAATGATTATAGCTATAATGAGATTGATATAGAACAAGATTTAAAAATAGTAAAAGAAATATTAAGCATATCAAAAAGAATAAACTATGAAATACCCCAAATATCATTAAAAATGAGTACCTCAAGATGAATAGATAAAACTCCACAAAAACCAATAGAAGAAGCGATTTCATTGTGATAATTGTCTTTTATTATGGATGATATGATCTTTAATCGTGATTTTTATTGTAAAATCCCCCATGAACCCATGAATTTCCCCTTAACCCTAATCTCATGAATTGTGATGGGTGTATTCATGCAAGGTGAATACTTTCAAAAGAAATAAAAGAAGACTCATCTCCTCTCCAATATTTCCCTCTCTATATTTCTTCCATTGAAGAGGTTCAACAACTTGACGATTAGGGATCAAGAACCAACCTTTTAAACTCCAATTCGTGGATAAAGGTTCAATCAAGGTATGGAAATCTTGATTCATTGAAAGCTTCCTTCCATGAAGCCCTTCTACTCTAATTTCAAATGGGTAGATTATTTAATAAAACTAGGGTTTTCAATCTAGCCATGGGTTCTTCCTAAAAATGATTTCATTGGGGTAATTGTCTTATATTATAGATGATATGATGTTTAATGGTGATTTTTGTAGTAAAATCCCCCATGAACCCCTGAATTTCCCCTTGACCTTAATTTCATGAATTGTGATGGGTGTTTTGATGCAAGGTGAATTATTTCAAAAGAAATGAAAGAAGACCCATCTCCTCTCAAATATTTCTCTCTCTAGATTTCCTCCATTGAAGAGGCTCAACAACTTGACGATTAGGGATCAAGAACCAACCTTTTAAACTCCAATTCGTAGAAAAAGCTTCAATCAAGGTATGGGAGTCTTGATTCATTGAACGCTTCCTTCCATGAAGCCCTTCAACTCTAATTTGACATGGTTAGATTCTTCAATTAAACTAGGGTTTTCAATCTAGCCATGGGTTCTTCCTAAAGACGATTTCATTAGGTTAATTGTCTTATATTATGGATGATATGATGTTTAATGGTGATATTTATGATAAAATCCCCCTTGAACCCATAAATTTCCCCTTCACCCTAATTTCATGAATTGTGATGGTTGTGTTGATCTAAGGTGAATACTATGAATTGTTTCTGTGGTATTGTAGTTATTGAATCTTGTTGTATTCATGCCTAATGTAGTATTTCTAGGCGTGATTGTGTGACATGATTCATGACCCTTGAAGGGTAAGTTATGAATGTTGGTACATGTTGATGAAAGTTGTCTATGAACTCATGATTCAGTTAGAAAGCGAAGATCATTTGACTGTTGTGTAAATTGAGGTATTGTTGAAAGGACATTCTTCCCTTACCCTTACACCTGATTATGTATGAATTGTCTAGGATTATGATAATGTTGTTGTGTTGATTGAAAGGCTAATCTCCTGAAACACTATGAACAGCAATGTGAAAGGTTTACTCACATGTTAATGTCAATTCTAAAGTCGAAATTACATTCTCACCTAAATTAATCTATAAGGTATTCTATGAGTTGTATTGAATGAAGGGCAAGGTATTTATTCACACATGTAAATGCAATTCAAGACTAATTATGTATAATTAGGAATAATGCTTAGCACCGAATGGATATGATAAATGAGGTAGAGAGCCCTCCTGTCAATACAATAGGCCAGGTCATCTAGATTGTTCTCATGAGATGGAAACTCTTCTGCCAATGCCACAGCTCGGGTATCTAGAAGCAATCTCCATATCCCATAACTATGTACCCCATAGGTCTTTAGCTAGTGGATCCACCTAAAAGCTAATACATGTAGTTCTACCTTAGGCAATTAGGACACCTTCTTTCGATGTGGGGCTACATGATACCTGATTCCATATAGCTCACATGGTCAATGTCGCTTATGGCTACTTTCCCTATACGATAAGATGTGTGACTAAGGTAGCTTGAAAAGAGTACTTAGTTAGGTTGTTATTATGGGATGCCAACCATACATAGCACAAGTGTTCCTTAGGGGTTGCTAAGGTAATGGCTTTTACTATATTATAAGCATAATTGTGATTATGGCTTGTGTTTTACCTTGA
Organism: Solanum microdontum; assembly: GCA_036250385.1. Taxonomy (NCBI): domain Eukaryota; kingdom Viridiplantae; phylum Streptophyta; class Magnoliopsida; order Solanales; family Solanaceae; genus Solanum; species Solanum microdontum. The sequence continues at coordinate 6,749 of JAJONQ010057328.1, forward strand.
GAGTGCATGCTGATACCCAAAATTGACACATCTATACTTTTTAACAAAAAATTCCTTTTTATCATATTTCAAGGCCTTTTATGCATGCTTCCATACTTAGTAATTTATGTGCTAACCCATTTCTTCTACATTTACTATGAGTGTCGGTTCTGATCGTTGAGACGTACTTCTTCAAGAGAAGCTTGGATTGACTATTCCCTAAGCTTGGTGAGTCCTCATGGCTTGAGGGCATGACATCATTCATTTCTAGTTTCTATTGTACTTTCTATTTTTGAGACTTTACTGATGTAAAGGGATTTGACCCTATTTTTACTCTCTATTGTACAAGATGGTGATTGAGACAAGATCTAGACTGTTATTTTCATTTATGAAAAAGAAGTTGGCTTCGATTGTAAAAGTTTTAAATTTCCTGCATCATTCTTATGGCTTTATGTGTATGATTATGCTAAGGGATTGTATGCGAACCCTTTTGGGTCAAGTATGCCATGTAATGTCTAGGGGGTACCCCTGGGTCATGACCCTCACTCAGGCTGCATTACTTTGGATGAGGAAGTTAGTCTATTATGCTAATCGCCATGCCACCAGACTGGAGGCCTACATTCTCGACATGATTCAGACAACCCTCACCAATGTTTTAACATCCTTGAGTGCTACCATTGATGCCCTTGTGGCTAGGGTAGCAGTTTGCGAGCGCGGCCAAGGGGCCACCGAGGAGTTGATGGCTCTAACGGCCGCTATTGCTGCGCTGAGGAGAGATATGGACCAGCTGAAATCCATCGACATGTCTATGATTTTCATGACGGTGGAGATCCTTGATCTGCCAATTGAGCCATATATGCCTCTGCCTACCATCGAAGATGATGTTCGAGTTGAGGAGGCAACTGATCTCGAGTGTGAGGCGGAGACAAATGAGGAAATGCTTAGGGTTTCTGAGGAGGTTTCATATGAGGGCCTTACATAGATTGAGGAGGCCATGATCGATGCAGTTGCACAAACTTCTTTGGCATATACGCCCTTGGATGACCCTAGTCGACCCACTACTTCTGTTGATTTGACTTCGGGCACTAATGCCCAAGTTCGGAGTGATGCATCGGCACAGATACCCCGACAGATGCAACACTACTTAGACAAGATTTCCCTTTACCTCGCTCTCTGTCTTCTTATATTGACTTTTTGGATATTTTATTACTTGCCTATGAGGACAAATAGATTTTGTTTGTGGTGGGGTGAGGCCCACCTTTTGTGACTATTGTTCTGTCTATATATTTGGGTTTTTGAGCTATACATGGTGCTTTGATATTGCTTTTGTAGATGTTTGAGCTTGTGGCTCCTTGTATTAAATGCATATGATTTTTAACCCATTCGAAAAATTTTGTGCCACCTCTTGATTGTGTTTGAATGTGGTTGTTCTCTTGCAAATTTGAGTATCGGTCTTGATCAATACCGATGACTTCAATAGTGCTCATAATTGAACAAAAGTGAATGTGCAGCTACAATGAAGCCAAATGAAGTAACATAGGCAATATGTGAACTTTTTGCATCTCATTGTGACTAACCGGTTATCGAATTGAGTCTCTTGTGATTATCATTGCACACTAGCAGAATTATGGAGTCTTGTTTGATATTTGTTACCAATGCCTTGTGTGATGAGCTTACTGTGAACCATGTGTGATGACACCCGTTGGTCCGATTGACTAAGTGATGAAATCTCTTCAAATGATCTTAGGCAACTTTGAAGAGTGTGAAACAATTTAACATTTTACCTCTTTTGTGGCCAACCTTGTGAGTGTGTGATCCTTACTTGAACACCCTTTGAGCCTTATCCTTTTCTTGGATGAAACTTGATGTACCTGGTATCCTTTATTTATCCATTACCCATAATCCTCATGATTTGTGGTTTGTTTGAGTAGCCATTTTAGGCCAAAAGCCTAAGTTAGTGGTGTGGTTAAAAGAGAAGGTAAATCAAGAAGTGTAAAGAAGTCCCCCTTTTGATGCATGTTTTTGAAAAATATGGAACACCTCCATACAAAAAAAAAAAAAAGAGAAAAAGAAAAGAAAAAAATGAAAAAGAATGAAGAAGTGTGAAATAAATTACAAAAGAAAATGGGGTGTCCAGTATTTCATGGAAAGTGAATAATGGTGTAACTTTTGAGCATGAATGAGAATGATGAAGAAAAGGGAAGAAAGAACTGTTCATACCACATTTCATTAGTATTACAACCATTGAGCCTAAATGACCATACCTTTGCACTCAGCCCAGATACACTCCTTGAGAAGACCTTTTTGATCTTGAGTAAGCTGAAACAAGTGTTGATTAAAAAATAACGGCAAACCTATGGGTGGAGTTATGCATGTGTTCATTTTTGTGAGAGTGAGTGTTGAATGTGATTCTGGAGCTATAAATTGTTCAACCATTGTGTGTGAATATGAAATCATTCTTTGTGTGAGGGCAGTTGAGTACCTTTGTTGAGCTTCAACTTGCATTTGAAGCAAGTATTGTGAAATTGAGAATCTTTGATAATGGTGAGTCACAACTTGAATCTTTGCGTACACAATTGATATTTGCATGAATAAGTTGAGTCTTTTTGTGTGCATTCACGATTGAGTCTTGTGTAGCACTGTTTAAGACATCCTTTATGAACTGTTGAACTTGAGTTTTACTTAAGGAGAAGGAAAAGTTTAAGTTGGGGGTCTTGTTGAGTCCATGATTAGGACTCATTTAGGGATGTATTTGGATAGATTTTGTGTCCTCAAATGCTTGTTTTGTGCAAATAACTTATGTAAAACCCTTTGTTTCCGGGTATTTTGATCGAGGAGCAAAGCATGGACACTAACTTGCAAAAATGAACGAAGCGAGCTGAAAGAGCGAAGAAATAAAGCCTTGGTGATAGCTGAGTCCCTTTGGCAAGTTGCCGAGTGGCTATTACCTCGCCTAAAGTTCAATTGTGCCAAGCTCTGAACGAAAAAATCAAGTCGGCCAGAGAAAGCAGCAGTTGGCGTGTCACCGAACGGTTTCGCGATGCAATGATCAAATCGCCCAAAGTTACAGAACTTGAGGATGCTAAATGTCAAACCATAAAGGTGATGGAACTGACCAAAGGGTGGATCGCAGAGTTGATCGGTGATACATTATGTTTAGTGTCGTTCTACCTTTTATCATAATCTTAGTTTCAATTTTTAGAAATCTGAGTTTTGATACAAAATTTTCCTTAACTCTAAAGATTTGAAGTTTCCATCTTTGAGAAATTGGAAGTGGGTCTTTGAGATTCTTCAACTTGGACCTTTTTATAGAAAAAATTAATGTTACGCAGTTGATGGAAACACAATTTGGTAACGATTTCTATCTTTTTATGAAGTCTAACTAAAACCCCAATTCTTGGGGTGTGATTGTGTGATTATGGGTTGATTTAACTTATGGGTATTGATAATTGTTAGTTTAAATGTTGTTTAGAAGTGATTTCATTCAGTAATTGTGGTTAAATTTAAAAGGTTGCAGTTGCAAATGCAACTCTACCTTTATGTTTTTGGCTTTCTCTCGAGAGAGGTTTGAAAACCAACATTACTGAATTGATAGTTTATAGGTATTGGGTTGTCATGGGTTCAGCTCAAGAGAGTGAATCCTACATACTTTTCCACTCATTCAGCTTGAGAGAGTGAATGGACTAAAGCGTTGGTTGTTCTTAATTGCTTGCTTGTTGGTGTTCGGGATAAATTAACTTGATACGGGGTAAATTGTTCAAGAGAAAGTTTATGCACACGAAAGTCTAATTTATTCATTGATTTACAACTATTTACTAACAATTCTGATTACCCATTTGTCTATATTAGCCGATAATCTGATCACATCCTAAGAACCCGTCTCAATAGTTGTTAATTCGTTTTAATTGTTGTTATTGTAGCTGATGGTTAAACGAAAACCCCCTTATTTTACATTTGTGTCACCGCTAATTTAAATTATGTTTATATTCATAAATATTTATTCCTATGATTGACTTGAGCATATTCGTACTTTGCTATTGATTCTTAACCACGTACCACTCCATGTGGGATTTGACCCCAACTCACTTAGTTGGATTATATTACTGACAAACGATCGCTGACACTTAGAATTGGATGAAGTGTCCTGATACGTGAAATCAATGAGTTACAATTTGAATCTTTGAGTGCACAACTGATCATTGCATGAGTACGTTGAACTTTATTGTGTACATTCATGTTGAGTCTTATGCAACAATGTTTGAGACATCCTTTTGGAACTGCAGATCTTGAGTTTTTCTTGGGACAAGAAAAATTTAAGTTGGGGTGTTGATGAGTCCGAGATTTGGACTCATTTGGGGCTTTGTTTTAATATATTTAGTTTCCTCAAAAGCTTAATTTATGGTATAAACTTATGTTTAAGCCTTGATTTTTTTAGGTATGTGGATTGAGAAGAAAAGCAAGGACACTAACAGGTACAAAAGAACAGAACAAACTGAAGAAGTGAAGAAAGGAGAGTGTAAGACCAGGGAATTTAGTGAGTTGAACTACTGAGTTCTAGAGCCTTTGGTGAGAGGTTTAGAGTGTCGTATGAATATTAAAATCAAGATAAATGGTTCCCATACTTATAATAGGGGTTTTAGGGGTTAAACGTCCGGGTACCACTCCTCAAGGACCATCCAAGGGGTCCTTGAGGAGGACCCCAAAACTGTCCAATTTTAGTGACATACGGATGGTCATTCACGGACAGTAGACTTGACCACGCCCCGTAGGTCATGGGCATAGGTCAAGGTCTGCATAGGCCTGCAACTTCAGACCTCAGTCCCCAACCACGCGCCCAATTGACGGCCAGTAGACCCATCCACTGTCCGTGGATGGGTTATCCGTAGATGCTGCCAGTTTTGGGACTTTTAGTTTTAAGTTGGGGGTTTGGGTATTAATTGTTTATTTAATTAAGGGCTTAGGGGGTCGGTTAAGTAATTAAGTAACCACCTATAAATTAATAATTAAGACCCTAAAATTAAGTCATTAGCTCATTCATCATAGAACTCTCAAATTACTCTCAACAAATTCTCTCTCTAGAAGCAAAGAAGAAGAAGAAGAAAAGGGGCAGCATCTAGGTAGATTTCACCGTTGATTCAACATTTTTTTAGGGCTTTGATCCAATGTATGTGAAGCTTAATCATCCATGGGTTCTTCCACCTATGGAACCCCCATAGTTTGCCCCACTAGTGAAATCAAAAACCCCATTCTAGCTAGGGTTGTGCTTGCATTGTGGGTAGGGTTTGGATGTGATTCCAATCTAGTGGATAACATCCAATTATGATTGATTTAGCTTTGTTTAGTGAAATTATGATGAATTCATGTGATTTTTATGATGAACCCTAATCTAAGTTGATGAATGTGATCTTTGTGGGTTTATGCCATTAGAGGCAAAATTGAATGTTCTAAAGTGATCTTCCTATTTCAATGTCTTGAATACTAATTTATCATAGTTGAGAACATCTAATCATGAATTGAAATAGACTTGACTTGACTGAATAGGAAGGATCTTGACTTGTAACGTTAGAATTGAACCTTTATGAATCAATTACGACTAGAATCACTTAGTAGCAAGGAGTATGATTGAATAGCTTGTAATTTAGACATGAATCTTGATAGAATGAAGTTGGGCTAGAAAGTAGGGCTTGTGTCCATCATTGTTAGGGCTTTAGGGGTAAAGTCAATATGATATGATCTTGTGGTGTATTCTCTTTCTCTTATACACTTACATGAATATGCTAGGGGATTCAAGTTATCTCACATAGAAGGATTCTAGGTTGACTTAATAACCTAAAATGAATCAAAGCATGTTAGACTAGATTAGCTTGAAGTTGTGATATATGATCCTTTCATGTGTAGCTTGACTTGGCAAGACAAAACCAAGATAGGATAGCTTGAAGTTGAGGCTTGTGTTTCCTTCATATATAGCTTGGCTTAGCAGGATAATACCAAGGTTGATAGCTTGGGATGGAGGATCTATACTCTCCTAAGGGATTGATTGACTTAGCATTGTAGAATACATGTCATGGTAGCATGAGTTAGTAGTAGTCATGGTAGCCTAGGATTGAGGATTTAGACTCTCTTATGGGTAGCTTAAACTAGCATTGTTAGGATGCATTCATGGTAGCTTGACTTGGTTTGGCCAAGACCATTTCATGATAGCTTTGGGATAGAGGACTTATACTTTTGTAAAGGTAGCTTAGGATTGAGGATCCATACACTCCTAAGGGTAGCTTCACTTGCATTGTAAGGCGCATTTCAAGGATAGCTTGAGTTAGGTTAGTCAAGGTAGCTTGGGATTGAGGACTTATACTCTCCTACGGATAGCTTAGGGTTGAGAATCATACTCCCCCATGGATAGATTACATTTGTAAGCTAGTACACATGTAAGGGTAGCATGACTTAGTTGGTTTATGACTATTTCATGGTAGCTAGGATAGGAGACTTCTACCTTTCCTAGTGTGTCTTCCAAGGTAGTTAGGTTAGCTTAACCTAGTTCTGTTAGTAAGATAATAGCATGGTCTAGCCTATTAGGGGGCTATTACTTGGTAGGCTTGAAGAGGTAAATAGACTAGAGGATTAGTCCTCAACTAGTGAACATTCATGATAGTCTAAAGAAGTACTTAGTGTTGGTAGTAGTATGGGATGCTAGCCATACATGGCACAAATATAATTTGGGGCAAGCTGTGAAGGGTTCTGTTATGTAGTATGACTTAGCTTGGGTTGTTGCCATAGTTGCCTTCCAAGATATGGTTAACTAAGGTGGTAGTTCCCTTGTCTATATGAAGTAAGCTTATAGTAGGACCAAAAGGAGAGTGAATATTACTAAGATGACTTCAAGGCTATGCTTTGTGTGAAGGGTAGTATGGGATGCCTTTCATACATTGCACAAGTTTGCTTTGAGGTTACTCAGAAGTATGGTACCCTTATGGTAAAAAAAGTTATGACTTAACCATGCATGTATACTATGATTAAAATGACTAAAAAGGGAAACTTGGCCTGGATGGTATTATGGGATGCTATTCTTGCTTTGCACTTCTATGCTTTTGAAGTTACTTGAGAATGGTGCTAATATGGTATGGATGACCAAGGTTATTCTTACATGATTATGACTTATCTCCTATGCTCATTAACTATGTCTTATGTTGACTTATGGCTATATGATGCTTATGTTGGAGACCATGATATGACTATGATTATTATGTTATGACAATGTGTATATCTCTTATGCTTATGCCCTATGTTGACTAACCATTTGAGATGCTCTTATGATGTTGTGCTAGCTTTCATACCTGGTACATTTTGTACTAACGCATATTACATCACCTATTGGCCCTTCCGGGCTTATTTTTGGCAACTATAAATTTGATTTTGAACTATTAATTAGGGAGTTCTTTTTTTAGTCTTGAGTTTAGTTTTGAGTTTGGAGTTTTTCTTAGTAAACTTGAAGGATTTTTGAGACTCAATTCGGAGATTTTGCAAGTGGTTTACTAATTTTTTGCAATTTGAAGCTTTGTAAAGGCTTGAATATTTTTACCCAGTTGATTGCTAATCGATTCAGTAATCGTTTTTACCTTTTTATGATGTTTGGCTAAAATCCCAATTCTTGGGGTTTGACCATGTGATTATGGGTTGAATTAGTTTATGGGTATTGTTAATTACTAGTTTAAATGCTATATTGGAGTGATGTTAATCATTAGATGTGGTTTAATTTATGAATCGTAGTTGCAAATGCAACTCTATTTTTGTGTTCTTAGCTACTCGAGAGAGAGATTTTAGAACCAAGGCTATTTAATAATTGTTTGTAGGTGTTGGGTTGATCTGGTTTTGACTCGAGAGAGTGAATCCTAACCGAATCCAACCCACATTACAATGTTGTAGGTCTACGGCCATACTAAATCTGGACAACACTTGTAAAGTGTCGCCCAAAATAGTTTTGGGGATGCCTTTAAAACGTAGCCCAAGTTTTTAACTTTTAGCTTCAATAATACTGGCAACACTTGTAAAGTATACTCTTTAATGATATAAGCTACACTTTATAAGCGTTATTAAAGTATGATATAATTGGCAACAACTATTTATATATATGGCCACACTTTTAAAGTGTCCAATTTTTATAATTGTAAAAACAACATATTAGAAATGTGGCCTTAAAGTTTTCACTAAAATATTATATTCCCTCCAACATTTTCAACGTTCCCTCCCATTTTTATTAAGCAAAAAAAATATTTCATAAAATATTAAAATTTAGTTTTCCCCCAAATCAGAACTGAAAAACACGTTGAGTCCCCCAAATCGAGCTGGAGAGGTTTTCTCGCTGAATCACTGAAGAACATCACGCTGAATCATTGAAGAATTTCTCACTAAAGATTTATCAGGTAATTCATAAAACATTATGAATTTCTTTATCCCCAATTCAGGAAAAGTTTCCATCAATTTGAAGAACACGATTTTCTCTCCAAATTTCACAATTTCATGTTGAAAGGTTGAAGAACACAATTTCTTGTTGAAGAGCTGAAGGTTACGCCTCACAGATGAACACGCCTCAAGAAAATGCTTCACTTGAGAAGATGGTGTCTTAAAGCTTCATCACATTAAAATGATTTTGCTCGAATAGGGTTTGTTAGGTAAGAAATTGTATCTTTGAAAGTCTAAAGTTTTTCTTGAGGGTTTTGATATACTTGTGGCTGCAGATACGATTTTTGTTGATTTTTTGGAGTCCAGCTAATAGTTGTATTACCCACATACGTTTTGATATTTTCCTTGAAAATTCTGAATGAGACATGCCTTACTCAGAATAATATGATGATAAGGAAAATTCAACTATCCAACAGATGTAACATGTCTAAAAACAAGGGGAAACAACAACATAATGGGTTGTCATTTGTCTTAATCTTGAAGCCTAGCTCTTGTTTACTTGTTCTCTTTTGCAATTGAGATGTGTTCATTGCTAAGGGTGGTAGTAAGGTTGTGGTTGAGCCTCATAGACATGGAGGCGTGTTCATTGCTAAGGGCAAGGAAGATGATCTTTGTACTAAGAATTTGTTACCTAATGAAGTTGTCTACAATGAAAAGAGAATCTTTGTTTAGGTTATAACCTTTCTTTTATCTTCAAGTTAGATTTTTTACTGTTTTGTTTGTTGTGTGGGTGTGTTTTTTATGACTCTTAGTACCGAATACTTGCAAGATTGAGTCTTTCTAGGATGTGCATAACTTAGTGTTACAAATTTTGTTATTAAGTGGATCTAAAAGAAAGATTTTGTTCATATGAATTACATGCAACTTGTCTTAATGAATTTAAATGCAAGTCTAGCTAATTTTATCATAGTGTTGTCGTTTTTACTCGTTCTCAATGGAACAAGAAATTTTGAACTCTAATTATTCTGTTGTTGTAACTGCGCCCATATTTATGATAGTGTTGAGATAATTTCTTTGCAGAAAGAGGTTGTATATGCTGTTGAATTTTCTCTCAGAAGTGGAAGGGACTTGGTGAACATGGCTAAGAAACGTACTAATGTTATGCCCATTATTCAATTTAGAGGATTGTTCTTTTGTGGTTAGTACTGACCACCATGATGCTCAATATACATTATTAATCGGATAATTCACAACTATATTTAAGCAGTAGCTATTATATGCTAACAAAGTCAAATAGGCTTTTAAAAGGTAGTAATAATACGCCCTTTAAGATAGAAGGGGAAAAAAATATAATAGGTTGGTATTTTATCTCAATCTTTGTAGCTACGTTCTTCTTTAATTGTTCGCTTTCTCCATTTTTGTAGATGCAACGATAGCAATGTTTTTAGATACGAATAAACCAACTTGACACGAGTTTTGATGCTACTATTTTCATTAACAAGATTTGTGACTGCATCAACTGCCCATTGAATGACACCATTGACTACTCGACAATTCTAACCATCTTTGTGCCTCTTCACTACATTAGCAAGATGAGGCAAAGCTCTAGCATCACAATCAGTTGTTGGTACTTCGACTATACATAAAATTTAAAATCTAAAGAAAAATTTTTCTGACAGATGCAAGAATTAATAACTACACAATATGTTATTTATATTTCACATTTACATTTCCTCTGTTATTTATATTTCAGAATTACCATAATTTTCTCTATTCCGATAGATCGATGATTCCTATAAGTCACCTGACTAGTATGTTGAGCAATTAAATCTCTACTCTTTCTTTGTTCTAGGGAGGAGAAGATTTTGTATAGCTAAACCAATGGAGGCATGAATTCTTAAAACTTAACTAGTGTTATTTAGATAAAAGTATTCGTCATGTGCAATATAGGTGTATCGGAACCTTCTTTACACTTGCCTATGATTTGTGGTTTTTATCTTTAGGAAGTACTCAGGACCATTTCTTTGCTACTATATCAAATAGTTTAAGCCCATGAATGTAGTCCAAGAGCCAGCACACTTGCCAGAAATAATATGTTGTTATAGTTGTCTCGATAATTTCTTTCTTTCTTTTAGAGACAGATAGAACTTTCCATATGATAGCGGTAAGCATAAAATGTAGTCATTTTGAACTCGCTGACTCAAGTTTGAATGAATAATATGACTGATTTGTTGAATATTGTTTGTTGTAGATACACACTCTGTATAGCCAAGAAATATTGTAGGATGCTAACTTTGGAGATACTGACTTCGTCAACTGCACATTCACTATGTTCTACCATTTTTTGGGCATAAAGATATATGCTACAAAAATATACTTACAGGGTGAGCTGCAAGAACAGAATTAAAGTTGATGTAGCTTGGAAGTATAGATTAAATACAAAGTAAATTGTGCATGTTACTGTTAATGGGGAACAAACATCTATTGTGTCTACATTTTACTGATTGAATCAAATTTCTTTGAATATTTCTTGGAAAATGAAATAATGATTGTTGATTACACATAACTTTTTTTTTTGAAGATAGTGCGTTAAAAATTTTCAAAAATGCTTAAGAGACCACCATAACAACACCAACTGCACCAGAAGTTGAAAATTTCCAAGCTTCACTAGCAAGAATAGAAATAGAAGTATTGAATGCACCAGAAAGGTCATATCCAGAAGCTCCTTCTCCCCAAGTTAAGATACAATCTGAAGCCCCTCAGGACACTTCAAGTTCAAGTTCTAACATCTGTTAGGAAAAATCATCTTTTCTTCCTGTGTATTATATTTGTAGATTATGTTGTATGAGGTATCCCTCAGGTTTTGGTTATTGGAGGAGGAGACAGTGGTTTCTTGCGTGAGGTATCCCTTTTTCTTCTTCTATTACGAGTGCGAGTGAGAAGAGATGTCAATTTTTTTTAATTCTTGGTTACAGTCATTGGACTATTTTCTAAGAGGGGATGCCAAATTATTTTTTATTTCATGGTCGTAGTCGCTGAATTGTTTCAATTTTTTTCAGTTCATGGTTGCAGTCGCAGGACTATTTTGCGATTGGACAAATTATATCACTTGAGTTGAAATATTTTTGTATTGTTGGTTTTGTACATAGGTTGGTTCTCACAAGAAGGAACTAGTGTTGTCAAAAAAAAAAGTTAATAGTTCTGATCTATATGTGGTTTATATATGTGTGTAAAAGTTAATAGGTATGAACTATATTGTAGAGAAAAAGGACTATATATGTGTGTAGAAGTTAATAGGGAAGAAGCACGACTTTTATTTAGTCAATTAGTGCAAGAAAATCCTAGATTGAATTTTCAAGATATTCCAGGGTGTGAAGGATCTAATCTTGCTTTAGCTGTTGATGCAATTTGTTCACGAGCTCTAGAAGGTTAAAATCTTCCACAATCTTTCGGCTCAACTCATGCATTGATTCTTTAAAAAGTATTTTATATTTGACATTTGTAAAAATACTTTGCCTTTATATTCTATTAAGGCTTCCAATTAAATCTCTCCAATTTTCAAGTTAAGAGTCATTCAGAATGATGAATCTTGGTATTTTGTGGAATCTGCTATTTTCTGAGACTCGTTACCTCTGCTGAATGTTTAATATAGAGTACTAGATGTATCATATATATTCTCTCTGTTAGACATATGTTGTTCTTGTTGTGACTCCATTATTCCAGGTCAAAGGGACAAAGAAAGACTGAATGTTGTTAATTTTAAATAATTTCGAGTTTTTCTGTAAGGTAAGTTTGTTTGGTTTTGCTAGATTAAGCTAGCTAGTTTGAGAGTTAGAACAACATATTTCTTTTATTGAAACAAAATTTAACCTTTTGTTAGTGTTACTTACAATCTTAGCTTTGAGAAGTCTTAATTTTAAAATATGTGCTAATGTACTTAAATAGAATATAACTTTTTCATTTTGTCTGTAATAGTCATCAGATCTCCATGCTAGCATGATCAGGTTCATCAAATGACCTTGCATTTCACATTCTCTGTTAGTAGTCTGCATATTTTTTTTCTTTTGCATCTCTGTTAGTAATCTGCAATTTGGTTTTTGGAGTTTTGAATTAACAGTGTGAGTTTGAGATAACCAATAAATTAGAGTAAGGTAAAAGAAGAAAATATGTGGAAAGCAGATTTGTGAACTTGTTATTGAAAAAAAAGAAGACATGACATATATGTTTCTGGTTTAGGATGCATAGTTCTGTTAACCTTGTTATGAGTAGGTCTGCTTTGTACATGTTTGGGATGCATTTGTATGTATATGGAATAATGGTTTCAACATTTGGCAAGCCCAAGATCCTCTTTCGGGTAAGCCTTTTCTATGTCAATGTTATATCTCTTTCAAGAATCTGTGCGTACTCTCATAGAATGATGTTATATATCCTGATTCTCCGGAATTTTACCATTTCAAGTAAAGAAGAAAATTTTCTTTTCATTTCGTGCAGTGACCAGCTCCAGTATGTCAATACAAAAAAACATCCCCTTTTGATGTTGGTGTCAGGATTACAATGTTTTTGTCATGTTTTCGAGTTCTCCTTGCAACATTTTATTAGTAGTTCTGTGTCTTCGTAAGTAGTTTACCACCGTGTTGCCAAATTGTCACATGTTCTGAATGTAGACGTCTTTTTCAGACATTTGCCCTCTCCTAACATTCTCTATTAAGTTCTTTACATGATATATCGATTAAGGTTAATGCATGTTTATTTCAGTTGATTTCTTTACGTTCGGAGATTGGATTGAACATTCAAGAAGCTCATGCTTTCTGAACAAAAGACGGTTACTCCTAACGATTTATCATATTTGCAGGTATAAAGGTTCATTCCATAATCAGAAAGTGGATATTAAGGTTCTTGAGTCTGAGTGCCTAAATGAAGATGCGCAAAGAGATTTTGCTCAAGAAATTTATTTATTTAGGTGACTAAACCTTGATGGTTTTGCTTCGAACGATGTCATTATATCTTGTTTGGTTACTTCAATTGTGTGTGTCTATGAATGTTGTGCTTTACCTGACCTCTTTCTAGTACTTACTGGGTTGTCAATTCCTTCGGATCATAACTGAAAAGACCCAAAAAGTTCTTAAAAATGTGCTTCGGAAGTTACCGGAAACTTGTTTAGCTATATCAAAAAAAATCCGTTTCATTTTTCGAAAATCCAACTTCATATTCTTGTTTAGGGGGTCAAATTGAGTGGGAAATGGGTCTAACCCAAATTTTAGAGCAA
>JAJONQ010057329.1:0-13090 GCA_036250385.1 Solanum microdontum
ATATATAGACATAAGATAAAATTTAAAAATATATTATATAAACATATAAAAAAATTCTTAAATGAAAATTAACCAAGCTTATGATATACGCTAATTAATAAATAAGAGATATATTGATAAATATGCATATACGAAAGAGATATATTAGTCTTGAAAAAATAAGTTTTCACTCCTGCTTTTGCTTTTTTAAGAAGTAGCTAGAAAATTTTAGCTTCTTTCCAATATCAGAAAAAATTGATTCTGCTTTAGTTTAAAAACAGTTTTACTAATTTGTACTAAGTAAGTCTCATATAGCAATCCTACAAAGTATAGGCAAGAATTTAGAAAACTTTATTTGTTATCCATATTGCTCATTTATATCTATAACAAATATGTTTAATATAAAGTACATGATAATGTTATCCAAACAATAGGTAAAAACAAGAATCATCATACCTTGAAATATAATTATGCACATAGTCAATCCAACACATAAAATTTAGTTTCATTTAATTCACAGATTCAATTTGTACAGGTGATAATGTTTATGCTCTAAATAACATCTACAAATCAAATACGAACGCATCTGAAATCAATAAGATAAACGTTTTCACCTTGGACATTCTTTCTTGCAATAAGTGTATAAATTTTTTTTAATGAAAACATCTATAAAATCTTTAAAATTCTTTATAAAAATAATATATTAAGTATGTATATTAATACAATATATATATATATAATTCATCGGTTCGGTTTGGTTATTTCTTCAATTTTTTCGAATAAAACCATAACCAAACCAAACACTACCAATTTTCAAAAATCTAAAAAAATAAAAAAAAATAAACCAAAACCAAATAAAATTGGTTTTATTTTATCGATTTGATTTGGTTTTTCGGTTCGAATCGGTTTTTATCCAAACCGTGAACACCCCTACTCCCAAATAAAGGTATATTATTGATTGAAAATTTTAATATATACATTTAATTAAATAAAAGTAAAAGTTTAGTTAAAAATTTTATAATAGATATTTAAAATAGTTTCTCTCTATAAAATAATCTTAATATTAAAAGTACGTTGATACTTTCCATTTTTCGTAATTTGACTCTGAGAGGCACTTTTAAAAAAAAAATAGTCCACCACAATTTTCTTATAAAAAACAATTTTCAAATGAATTAGCTAAGCACAAATATAATTTTTTATCAAAATACTTTTCTAAAAAAGTACTTTAAAAATAAACAGTTTTTAACAACAATGTTACACATACTATACAACTTAGTGAATCAATAAATGCCACATGCGTGAATTTATTTTCCAATACACTGCCAATCTATTTTGTAAGGAAACAAAGAGTATCTTTATTGATAACAAGATAAAGCAAGTGTGGATTTAAATTACTTGACTTTCTTGGTTAGCCTATTTAAAGAATCATATCTGTTTGCTTAATTTTCTTTCCCTAATACTTATTGCATCGTGCCTATTGTGTGTGATAGAGGATTTTACATGGAAGACATTAAATTCCTCAGTTGTACTTTGTTGAAAAAAATTATTTAATGATCGCAAAATGTCAGTTTCCCGAAGAAGTAGGATCATCACTTGGTGCCCTTCAATATTATTTAATGATCGCAAAATGTGAGTTTCCCGAAACTGATGGATCATCACTTGGTGCGCTTCAATATTATGGAGGCTAAGACTCATATAAATTACTCACTCTTGAAGATGTATGATAGAATCCCTTGTAAGGACTACAATTATTATTTTGACATAAGCTTTTGCCAATGAATTTAGAGATTAAGGGGAATAGGAATAAGAGAGCATTGTTTGACTTTCAAAAGTATCAAAAATATCAAAATCTCAAAATCTACCAACTTTATATGAGGGGTGGCTGCAATTTCTACCCTTTCTTCTCCATAACCAGAGAACTACATTTCTCACTTACGGAATAAGAAATGCACGATGTTATATCTTTTGCTTGATTTCTTTATATGTACACCACCATCTGTCACAACTCGAAATTGAATCATGATGAAATTTACCATATACCCCTGGTAGGCAAGTCAAAGCACAATCAACTCGTGAAAAATAAAATGAAAATATAACTAACATGGAAGAAATAATAAGCTAAGAAAGGTACCATAGCATAGATATGTACAAAATAGTACAAAATATATAATAAGGTCCAGAAAGTGACCAAGAAAGAAGAATATATACAAAATGGTACAGTGCATATAACAAAGATGGTAAGATATTCTTCAAAAAAAAAACCCCACCTTTTCCATGCAAAAAAACCCACAAATATGCTCTCTCGGAGCCCAAATCAAATTGAAATTGAGGCATAAAGGTTTTAAACTGAAAATCCACATTTTCTCACCACTAGCTCATTCCATGGTCAAATGTAGATGTCATGTACATTGATGCATGCCAATCATAGTCAAACAAGTTATAACACATTCATATCACGCAAACTAATAAGGTAAACCCTTCACAGTACATGGATCATATAAACTAGAAACTTCATCCAGTCCAAGGCCTTAGGCCCATAATCACAAATTTTATAGAAATAAGCACAATTATCTGGATAAACACAAAACCACACCAAACAAGCAACCAACACTTCTAAAACTTAAGTTTAAATCCCCTAAAGCAATCTAAGCATTCTACACTAATCAAGCGTAGGCTACGATAAACCTAGACAAAGGTTTAAGGCTATGCTACTAGTATAATGTCTCAAAAATGGACAAAGTATAACTAAGGATCATGTAAGACTAAGATTTAACCCTACAACCTTTCTAATGATCAAATGCAACCCTTATTTATATAGTGTCTAACTAAGCTAAGTCTAAATAAACAAGTTGTAATCTACCTCGAAGTCAAAACCATACAAGAATTACTACTCGACACCTTTACTTTTTCGAGAGTCGCGGATCGCCTTCATGCTATAAAAGAACTATACATCAATACAGGACTAGTGATACCAATATTAATGTCATAAAATTCATAACAAAAATGAGGTGAAAAATTGACCCTCGAAACTCGACAATGAACTACAAAATTAACTCTGTCATTATACTTCCTTTGAGGTGAGCATCACATGCCCAATGTTGGGTGAAAATGAAGGTCATTTTGAACCTCGAATGATATGACAAGCTAACTTTTAAAGAATTGAATAACAGAATTGAGGTTTAAATAGAGAATAAAACACGGAAATGAAGCTAGAATAAAAAATATAAATCAAAGGGGAAGAGAATTACCTTTGAATCCCATGATAAGATCACGAAATAAGTTTAAAGACACTACCTATGCTCAACAACAATGGAAAAATTTGAAGGAATATGAGATATAAAAGCCCTTGCAAACCCGAGGTCATATGAGTGGAGAAAGCCTTGCAAGAGCTAATGTGAATAGTCTCCTCCATCTCCATGGAAGCCAATGCTAGCCACATGCATGAGATCACTACAACGAGCAAGTTGTAAAAATCTGATTCATCATTATTCAAAAGGCACCTCATGCGGAGTTACAATTTTTTTTTCTTTGAGATATTTGGACAATTTAATATTAAGGTGACATGAAGAAAAATTAGAGAATTTGAAATTGATCTGAACTAGAGTCATCTAACAATTGTGGGAATATTCCTGCTATGTTGGTACTGCTAGAGGCTCGTGTTCAGAGTTCTTCAGTAGTTGCTTGACATTCATGTACACAAGTTTTTCTTCTAAGTAAGTAGTCAGACCTTTCTTTACTTATATAATATCTTGTAGATAGTCGAGAGATTTCATGCATGGGACTTCAGGTATGGAGTCTAGATTGTTGAATATATGGATAGTCGTGGGTAACGCTAATGATAGACTCAGTTAGGTAATGTTTACTTTGAGATAATTTCTAGGTGCTATGCTATGGGACGCGATTGTGGGTAAAATGGGCTTATGAACATGGAACATTCGCAAAGGAATCCTTCTGATAGGTTATGGTTGTTTTTTTTAAGTTTATGTATATATTTATGGAAACTGTCTCTATTATGAAACCTGAACAATACATTTTGGGAAAAACATAAGGGTTGTATTTAAAGTGATAAATTGTTGACAATCTCATACAATGAAGTGCTATTGTTTACTTGTATTTACAATTATGGTTGTATTTCAATGAGATTGCGATTGTGTTTATGTGACTAATGTTTGACTCTGGTATTACGTCTGATATAGGATATTCCCATGGTGGGCTTAGGTACCATTTCTGGTACGTACTAATGGTTGGCTCGGGTACCACATCTAGTACAAGGGTTTCACGACCCAAATTAGGTTTGTGACCGACGCTAAAAGGAAAGAATCCCAAAGCAAGCTTTAACATAAATCTATATAAAATTAAGCAGAGTTTCCTTTGTTTTTAGGCCTATCCTGAATTTTCCGTCTCAGAAATCCACCACAAAAATAGTAATAACATTAAACCAAAACATAATATCCATTGATGATCTAATTGCCACGCAATAATACCAATTTCATCTCCAAATACGAAAAAGAAGTTCAAAACTAGTCACTTGACTAGAATGTGAAGGAATAATCATGACTCAAATAAAAGAATGACAAATGGAGCAACTCTAAGAGTTTTAAAAGAAACAAATAAATCATAGCAATTCCAATACGTCTCTTGCAACGCGAAGCAATGCGAGGCTCACCAGATACTACAATCCACACTCTCTAATTAATGACGTCTTCTCCAATGTCATAAAAACATTTAGCAAGGAGTGAGACACTAGCTTAGTGAGTAATAATACTTAATGAGGGACAAGTCAGAAAACATGCTAGTATGATAATCAAATGATGAAAACAGTGCCCTTTCAAAAGTGGTAATAATATTCAATCTTATTTGTCTCGTGTAAGCAAGATCAAGGTAAACTTTTAGAAATAAGCTCAGAAAAACATTTTCCATATCAAATCTTATAGCTTGGAGGTTTCCAAGGATGAATCATGTAATCAGCGTGGCCTTCTCTTAAAGAAGTAACCAATAACGGTGAACTCCTCATAAAGGAGCTAAGTATACTTATCGGTAGATCCCTACTCGAGGGAAATCGGTAACGGTATGCTAGTTCTACCTTCCCACTAGTAAGGTCTTTATCAGTATCTCTAACTACAAGGTGCACCAAGTCTAACGAACTCGTCGTTAGCTACGGGGTTCATCAAGGTCTACTCCCATTTAAACTTTTATTGTAATCAGTAGAAGCATTTCAAAATCGAACAGAGCATTTAAATCTTATCAAACATCATCATTTCAAAGATTAACAATCCCATGTCAAAATACCATTCCTCAAATAACTGTAGAACCCTTTCAATAACAATAATCATATCTTATAAAAATGAGATCATCTCAAACAATCTTTTTAGTATCATATCAAGTAAAAGACTTGTCCCAAATGCAAGTTCAAAACATTTGGTAACACATTTACTTTATAAACCGTGTAAAAATCATGAAATTTATGAAATACAAATAGTGGTAAGATTACTACTCATAGTACTTGTGCTGAAATACCAAGCTCGCCACTCGAGTAATCCGTATGAATCCCATTGGTCAATCTATAATCACATCCATATCAATCTCCACTTAGATTCTATGTTTATGCTAATTCTATAACTATATAAAATACCCAACCCTCAAGTTTCAGGTTTAACTCTCAATATGTCTATGTATTTTATTTCGTAATGATATATTCCTTCAATTTCAGCAGCAACAAGTTAAAAGCTCCAATTATTCATATCTTGCGATTGCTCAACCAATTTTCTTGGCTATTACTACAGTTAACATCAACTCAAGTTCAACATAACAATGTAATTCCAACTAGTGCTACTATAAAATACACTTCTATATATTGGTATTCTCATGCCCAAATCCATTGATCAATCATATATCTTCTACTCATAAAAAAGATAGAAAATACATATGATTTATTCGTTTGTACAACCCTTGCTGCCCAATTATTAGCCTCTAGTAATTAGATTTCAACACCTACAGTGAATGACCTAACTAATAATCTTGGAGAGGGTGTAGGAGAAGAAAAGCAATAAAGATTTACCTCGAACCTGGTAGAAAAACCTCCGAATAAGTCTCTTTCTCCTTCTTCTCCCTCACCCTTCCGTTCTTTCTTTCTTACTCTCGTTGTTCAATGTTATTTTTTCTTTGTGCTGAAAGTTTCAGCGTGGCTGCCTAGGGCTTTTAGCCCAAACTCTTTTTTTATAACTAATGACTTATTTGCCCTTAACTTAAATTATACGGTATTACATTCTCCCCACCTTAAGAAATTCGATCCTCGAATTTAAAGTAAGTGTGTATACCTGTAGACTGAAACAACAGAGGATACTTGACTCGCATCTCCTTTTCCAACTCCCGAGTATAAGTTAGACCGTTAAAAATTTACACTACAACAACATAATTTAAAAAAATTAGACACGTAATCTACTTGTCCAAGACCAAACGTTCACCATTTTTCATTATTGATTCTTTGTTATTCAATCAAAATTTATAGAAGGAGAAAATTAAATTTGAAAACAACAGCAAAATAATATTTTTGACCCTTTTTAGAAATTCATTCTTTATTATATTGCTGCTCTCAAGGCCCTTCTAGATATTTCATATGTGAAACTTTACAACCTCTTCAGAAATATGTATGTATATTTGTTGCATTATGAAAGTACAAGTAGATCAAAATGTTGGATTCTAGACTCATGTTAAAAAGATATTCTTGAACAGGAAACTGAAATGAATCTAACGTAGATAACTCAAACACTCAACAATGACTTGGGATAGGAAGAACAACAAATCCATGTTAATGGACAAAACTTTTGCAGCTTAAGTTATTAATTTTATTTAGAGTAGATTTTGTTTCATATTATTCAATTTGCCGAAAATAGTCACAACGCACCCCAAAAATATTTAGAAGAGCCGAATGAGAAGGAAAAAAGGAAAAACATTAGAAGGACGAATACCTGATACGCTCAAATTACACTTCCCTAAAGAAGTATAAGTAGTCATCGTCAAATAAAGAACCCAACTTGTACGTTGGGGTTGATCCCACAGGGAATATGGTTCAGACTTAAACTTAACCCACTATTATATCTGTTTAGTCAAGTTATTTTCGAGACAAGTAATTAAAGAGGGGGGGTTG
Source organism: Solanum microdontum (assembly GCA_036250385.1). Taxonomy (NCBI): domain Eukaryota; kingdom Viridiplantae; phylum Streptophyta; class Magnoliopsida; order Solanales; family Solanaceae; genus Solanum; species Solanum microdontum. The sequence continues at coordinate 7,127 of JAJONQ010057329.1, forward strand.
GAAACGAATAACCGATTGTTGTTTAAGTAACAAGTGAGCAAGATTCAAACCTTGAGTTATCAATAAGAGAGAGAAACTAGGGTGTATGTGTTCCCCATAAGCTCTTAACGCAGTAATACTAATAATAGTAATCCTTTCCTAGTCTTTTACATGCAAAGTTGGTAAGTTAGGTATCCCTAAGTGATTGGTCCTCCAAATAGGGAATTTCACCCCGCTCCTTGGTCCGGCTACGTGTGTATAATTTACTAATCCTTATCTTTACCTCAAATTAGACATCACATCAATGTATGACTTAGTTTTCTCCCTCACACCAATTGACATTAGACTATTAGATAGTCTCACACTAAATCTTTGTTGATAATTCTTTTCTTATTAACTACCTCCTTGGTCCGGCAAGTAGCAACAAGGTGAGTTCTAACGCGTGCACTTGTTAAAAAGACTTCTAATAGAAAGAATTATCAATGCATACATCAACACTATTCAAGAATTACTTAAATATTCTTCATACTTTATTAATTACTCATGGTTCCCACAACCCTAGTTGTGGATTTAGCTACTCATGCTTGAAAGAACGCAATTCATGTTTTGATAATAAGAATTCATGAACTTACATTTAGAGTAGAAGAAACCCGAAATCTCGAATTGAATTCCAAAGGAAAAGTCTTATAAACCGAAATTTGGAAATCAAATTGCCAAAGTTTGCAAGTTAATTCCCAAGAAAATATCAAGAACTAAAAGTATACAATAATGTCTAACCCCCAAAAATTAGGTTTACATACCCTATTTATAGAAAAACATGTCCTAAACAAAAAGGAAACAAAATAAGGAGATAAACTTCTGGGACGCGGCTTTGATCGACGACTCGACCTACGGACCGTGGGTCGACTTACGGTCCGTAGGTCCCCTCCGTTGGTCAACACTTAGAACTTTTCCACAGTAGCTGGAACCTTCAACTCCCAGTTCATCACTGATGGACGTGCAGGACGGAGGTCCTCTTCCGTGGCTCCACACTTAGGATTTTCATCAGGTACTGGAGCTTCAACTCTCTGAACACCTTCTACGGATGTGTAGGATGGCCCGTAGGTTGACCTACGATCCGTGGATTGCTTCATGGTTCCACACTTGGTTAGACTTTTGTGATGCTCCCATCTATGCCTACCCATTGACGGACTGTCACAGGACCTACAGTCCGTAGGTCACTTTGTGGGTGGCCACTTCTGCAGATTTTTAGCTGTCATCTCACTTAACCGCGTCAAAGCCTTTTTCCTGCAAACATAACACACAAAACATTATTTTCAATACAAAATGGTCCGAGAGACACACAACTCTTAAGTGAAATGTATAAAAAAATACCGTAAACTCACGATATATCAACACCCTCAACTTAAACATATTGTTTGCCATCAAGCGACACACTAACACTCTAAACGATACTTCTGTAGAAGAAGATATATAAACTCAGCAATCACATGGCTATTTCAACCCATTTCCTATTCTTAGTGCAAATCCTTTTTATTAGACTCAACAAGCTAACTCATGCGGATTAAGATATGACAAAGATAGACCAATAGACACTATAACATACATTTTTCACAATCACAAAGGTATCAACTTTTCGACAATATAACTAGTTCCCTCACTTCAAACGAAATCCTTTCCACACAAAAGATATGAATTTTGAGTTTTGGGATTCATTCAACATTCACGCTCAGAAGTGACTTCAATTACAGTTAGTGCTCAATACCATAGGCTTGCCCTTATTTTCACTACTTAGACTCTCCAAACTATTTGCTAGAATCACTATAGGACTTTCTTAGCTTGTAACGTAGGCTTAGGGTCAGATGTGGAACATTTGGGTACTTTTTGGTGAATTTTTGCCCTACTTGACATTACATTGGCTTTTTACCTGTTTTCTCAACCTATTTTTGACATCTTTTCATTTCACTTTCTTTCCCTTGACTCATTTCAACATGGATGTAACTTTTGACTTTGCGGCTCTTATTTTTCACTTTATTTTTTTATTTCTTTCAGGACTTTTATTTATCATCTTTTTACTTTTTTTCACAAAGTGACATCCTCTTCTATCTTTTATTTTTCTCTTTTCAACACAAACTCTTTTCATACCTTTTTTTCTTTCGGTTTCCTCTTTCATCGCCACCCTCAAATTATGGATTTTGCATTAGTTAAGGTGCACAATATCCGATGTCGGACCAGGGCCAAGATCAAGGTAACTTTTGAATTAGCCACCCTCAACTTAGGCTTTTGGCCTAAGTCAAGGTGCACATGTCCAAGGAGGGACCAGGGCCAAGATAATTATTTTAGGGAAGGTGAGTTAGGTGAATCAAAAGAAATGGTCTATTTAAGGCTCAAACATTTGGATCAAAGGGAACATTGATTTTATTTTTTTAGATCATTTTAGGCCTAAGTGGACTAATTTGAACAAGGGCCTATGATCACTTCCAAACTTTTAACCTAGATCATCTTAGCAGGACCAACAGGGAAAGTTCTAGATTGGCACAAACTGTCTGAACATTTAACTTTTCTCACCACTCTTGGCACATTGTTTCATTATCAGATTACCCAATTCAAGTTTTAGCTTAAGTCATGAGGTCAAATCGATTCCTTATCATGTCACATTGAGATCCAACACATTCAACTCATCAAGTCTATCGATCTAGCACATTTCAACACTTTTTTGACAGGGATCATTTTTTTCATGCTTTTTATGTCATCTTAGGCCATCATGCTGTCATTTTTTCTACTTACTCCTACACATACATTCCTAAACATGTTGGTTCAACAGAAATTAAAATAGTCTTTTGCGGGAAAAGAACACAGGCAAGAAAATCCCAAGAGAAAATTATGAGTTAGGTTACTCAGACTTTACCCTATCACTCACAATCCATTTACCTCACGCCCAATAAAATAAAGTGCAATTGTCCCCAATGCACAAAAAGTAAAAAATAAAGGATCGGGTGAAGTAAACGTGTGGCACATATGTTCCGAAGATCACTCAAGAAGTGGGTGGGTCTGGTTTTCTGAAACACGCTGGATCAACACTCGGAACGCCATCAGTAGCGCTCCCATCTACTATCCTAGCACTCTCAGTAGTGCTCTCATCAACTCTCAAAGCACCATCAGTATTGATCATACCACTAGATGGGCCCACACCTATCTCTTTGGCCCTCTACTGTCTCAGCTCCTCATCAACTATGGATGCCCTCAGAGCCACCTCAGTGTACTGGCGCTCCTTCTTCCTCAATCTCGCAGCCTTATTATCATCAAAAACATGACTGGAATGGGGGCGCATCCCAGCATCACGGGAAGAATCTGGTGGCAGCATGACATCGCTAAACAAGGAACTCATCATCACATCATCAACCTGTATTGTAGGGATAGACTCTGGCTCATTCTCTGGGGAGCAAGAAGCACATCAACATTAGCATGGAGGCTCTCTACCTCCTTCTAAAGGGTGGTCACATCAACGATCGGGGCCGGCCTCTCCAGGACTCGCAACTCCAAGACATCCAGGAAATTATGAATGGCCTGGACTCTCTGGTACATCATATACTCCATCCGCTGCTCAACCCTCATCTCGGACTCCGCTATAGCACGTTGCATCCATGGCCTTACATGCCGAAATAGCGTAGTCATCTGTGCCTCTAGCTTATGGACTCGGGATAGAGGGATGGCGGTTGTAACGGAAGAATGAGTGGCTCTGGAAGAGCTAGGGCCCTGACTGGCGGTCGGAGATGGAGGAGCCTGGGAATCTGCTGTAGTGGTTTAAGGGGCAATGTCATCATCATGCATCTGCTCCAAATCTGCTACAAGGTCATTGCCCAACGGTGGCACTTCGACCAGTGGCTCCCTGAGAGGTGCAGCTACATTGACCTCATCCTGAATAAGGTCGATATCAAGATTCTTGATTTCCTGAAGCAACCGGTCATAATGCCATATTGGTACACCGGAGTCCCTGCAAAGTGGGAGGATAAAGCAGGGGAAGGGAAAAGTGGTGGTGGACTTGAAGGCCCTCTCATGGATCACCTCAATCAGGATGCGGATGAAATCTATCTCCAACCCGGCAACCATAGCTGTAATTATCACCGCATGATCCCATGTGAGCACATTATCCACCTGAGTAGGGGACACACGATTACGCACCAGCAATCAAAGAAATTTAGTGGCAAAGGTCAGGTTCACCTTCTCAATACCCAAACTCAGTGTTTGGACCCACTCAGCGCACTCTCCATCAATAGCCAAATGTTGGGCTAGCCATCTCACAAGGGACTCCCTCCTCTCGACATCCCGCTAAAATGCTCCGCTTTGAATAATACCCATTCGATAGTCAAACTCTATTGTATTGATGGGCAGAGTCTGGTTCGGGCCATAGATGAACCTGCGGAGGGTGGTCTCAGAAATATCCACAGAAAAACCCTGAACTAATGTAACTTCAAGTTGAGGCTGAGTTGCGGGCTTGGCCCTCTTGGAGATGGACCCTCTAATAGTGGCAGCACAGGAGGCATAGAACTCTTGGACTATATCCTTGATGTACGTGCCTAGGGCCGTGCCATCCACTCACATATGTGTCAACAAGAATATCCCCTCAATGACTAGAGCGGTGTGAAGGCTTCCCGTGAGAACCCGACGCTCATCGGTGACTAGTCGAGCCATCTTCTCGTTCTCATTCAGCATGTGGGCATCTCTGTATAATTGAAATTAGCTCTCCACACATAATCGATTTGGCTCTTTAAGAACTAATGCAGGCTCGGTACTGGGGAACTAGAATGTCACCCGTACTGTCAGCCTTATAAGACGAGGTGGTGCTGCCATTAGAACTGGAACCAGAGCCGGAGCCGAATACGGACTCAGAGCCAGTTGGTGATCCGATCGATGTGGCCCCCTCATCAGACTAGGAGGCAGTGACCACGTTGGTACTCACATACCAGGCTCAATTTCGTGTAGTGTGTGGAGCAGCGGGGGATTTCTTGGTAGGCGGTGGAATATACTCCACATCCTCATCCTCATCGATCAGCCTGAATAGGGGAGCAACTGATTTGGAATTTTCCCTTTCCGGCATAAGTCAGAGCTTGCTTGGGGGCCATGATACATGTAGAAGATTAGTTAGTACTAAAAAAAACAAATAAAACACACGAAAGAATTTTAGAACAAGAAACGAACCAAAACAAACAATGAAAAAAAATTGGGCAGTAGCTAAACTACCGACCACGGTGGGTACCGATGTTCCGTCGAGGGATCGATTTTTCGTCGAGGGATCAACACTCTGTAGGTTTTTAGATGGTTAACTTCTTTCAAGCCTTCTCAATCACCAAATTTGCACAACTTAGGCATATACATGCATTTTAACAAGTAATATGGTAGTTAAGCATCCATAGGGTTCCAATTTTACAGGATTTCACAATTTATCACACCGACACTCATGAACCCTACGTCAAAACTTCCAATTCTGCCTATTAACTTGAGTTATTTAGTTTTTAAGTAATTACACACTCATATGCCATCATACCAAGGGTGTTCTAGCATAGAATTTGACATTCACACATGACATTTACAACCCAAGGTCAAGTATCAACTTTGTGACTTCATTATACAAACTATGAACAATGAATTCAAAGTATATACCTTTCAAATAATCAAAGTGGGTGAGTGTGATTCAATAAACTTCTATACCCTCTTTGCAAGCCTTTGACACCGAACCCGGACTGTGGAATCGTTGGGGAATGAGATGGGTGATTTGGGAGAGAAAGGGATGATATGGGAATTTGGGGAAGTGAATGGGGAATGATATGGGAGTTATATGAGTGATTAGGGGGATTTAGAGGGTTGAAAAATGGTTGGGGGGAATTAGATGGACGTGGGCAATGTTTTGAATGGGAATGGTTTTATTTAAAGGAGGTCCGGGTCAGGTCGGCAGAACCCTAGTTTTGGACCCATGACATCTCGTCT
>JAJONQ010057330.1:0-20024 GCA_036250385.1 Solanum microdontum
TTTACTTTAATAAACTTAAAATGAAAGTTTTATTTTAAAGCTAAATAAGATGAAAGTTTTATTTTAAAAATAAATAAGATGAAAGTTTTATTTTTAAGCTAAATAAGATGAAAATCTTATTTTTAAGCAAGATGAACATTTTATTTTTATGCTAAATAAGATGAAAGTTTAATTTTTAAGTTAAGTAAGATGAAAGTTTAATTTTTAAGTTAAATAAGATGAAAGTTTAATTTTTAAAACATACGGCACAATCATGGAAATGTACGCACAAAAATATTTAAGCTAAATAAGATGAAAATTTTATTTTTAAGAATGAATAACTAAAGCTTGCAAAGAAAATGTAAAAAAAAAAAACCTAAATAAGGTGAGGGTATTTTTGTATACAAACAACTTATTCTCAAAAATTATACAATGAATATTAGTTTGAATATGACAAACCAAACAAGCAATAAAAACTAATCCCAGCATAACTTATCCCAACATATTTTATCCCAGTATAACTTATCCCAGTATAACTAATCCCAACATAACTAATATTCAAACCGAACGACCCCTAAGTATTGAAGGGAAATTACAATGGTTATAAGGGTGTCTAAAATGTCATCGGTAGGAATTTTGTTGAACTCCCGTCCGCTGACTATTTCCAGGATAGGAGTGGTAAGTGTTAACTTAAAGTATTTTGAATAATGACAGGAAATCAAGGAAATTAAAATATGTGGATGTCTACAAAAGATGGCAATAAGATAAATCAACAGAGTGATTCAAGCAAAAGATCTGGAGATCATACAACCTTCATCAAAGGAGAATAAATGGATACTACATCAATCAGATATCCATTTATCAGAAGCCAAAAAGGAAATGACAATCAAGATAACAAGGTAAATCAATTTGAGTAAATCAGATTACCAACCACTAGAGGCCTAAAAGGGAAAAATGAAATAGACAACAACTTAAGATGGCAAGGAACATCAACAAAGGATCAACTCACTGATCACTGGGATTTGAAGGAACATTACACAAAGCTCCAACCAATTTATAATTCAAGGCAGAACAAAAATTGGTATCTCAAATCAAGGAATCATTACAAATCCTTGATTGAAGGAAACTCCCTTGGGTTTTCCTATTAGAGCAAAAGTCACCTCAACACTCAGCCTATAAATGAAGAACTGGACAGACGGCAAACGTACACAACTTCACTTGAACTTATAATTGTAATATTTTTTCATCTTTCATAAATCTTTATACACGTGAGTGAACAATTGTAAAAGAAAAAGAAACGGAAAGATTCTGAGTATAGGTTATACAAGTAGAGACAGTGTCAACATAGAGACTCTGATTTGCATATCAAACAGGACTTGGAGATTACACCTCTTGTACAACCAAGTTCGCAACAAGCTCTAAAGAAAACCCTTGAAACCCAAGGGGACTGGACTAGGCACCACATTGATGATCCGAACTAGTATAAAACATCTTGTGTCATCTTACTTTCAGTATCTTATCTTGTTTTATACTGTGGAATTAACTTGCAGGTGAGTCGACTACTTCTCACAGGAAGTCGACTGAAGAACTATCAAATTCCTGGTGCTTTACTTCAAGATGGACATTCTTCACACCGACCACCATATTTCAATGGACAACATTACTCTCACTAGAAAGATAGGTTTAGAATTTTTGTCTCTTCGAATGATCATCAAGCATGGATAGTAATCAAGAAGGGCCCAAAGCCTATTCCTGGACTGATTGAAAAAGATGACACTACTAAGCCATTTGATCCTGAATCATTTGATATCACTAAGGAACAACAAGAGGTAATTCAAACTAATGATGGGGTTGTAAGTTTGTTATATTGTGCAGTGAGTGGAGCTGAATATGACAATATATCAACATGTGAAACTACTAAAGAATTGTGGGATAAATTAGAAGTAACTTATGAAGGAACCACCAAAGTGAAGGAATCTCGGATTAGTTCACTTGTAAATGAATATGAACTGTTCAAAATGGCAGAAGATGAAAACGTTGAATCTATGTTCTCAAGATTCAGTAAAATTGTCTGCAAACTCAAATCACTTGGAATGGTGTATTCAAATGCACTACAAGTCAGGAAACTCGTTAGAAGTCTTCCCAAGGCTTGGGAAACCAAAGCTGCCATTTTGGAAGATGGAGATCTACAGAAAATGATGTACAATGAACTTCGAGGCAAATTAATGGCCTATGAACATAATCATATTAACAGGTACAACAAAGAGGATAAAAAGAAGACAGTGGCCTTCACAACAGAGACATCTAAAATTGAAGAAGAAGTTGATGAAAATCAAGATGAAGGAATTGCTCTCATAACTCGAGGAGTAAGACAAATGCTTAGACAAAGAAGACAGAAACCTCAACATGATTTCAAGAACAATGATTTCAAAAGAAATGATAATCGATGCTACTATTATGGAAACCCAGGACACATCAAACAAAACTGCCCAGAACGAAGAAGAAGAAATAATCGAAGAAACGAAGATCCTAAAAGTTTGGGAGCATGAGATCAAGGAGAAACAACTGATGATGATCATGATGAAATGACCAACCTATGTTTCATGGCACTAGGTGAAACAAGCGAGGTAAGACCATTTAACTGTTTTAATTGTAATGACTTACAAAACTCTTTGGACATGGTTACTGTGAATTACAGAAGGTTATTGACGAATACAATAAGCTCGCTCAAGAAAAGAAAGACTGGTAGATTCTTCTCAAAGCAAGTCAAATTGAAGTCGACTTACTTACAGAAGAACTAGAGGAAATAAAAATGCAGCTGAACAACATCAGAAAATTGCCTAGTCACAGTTCTGTTCGATCTAACCGAACTACCCTTTATAGGAGAAACTCTCCTAATCATAGTTCCAACAAATCAAATAAATCTAGTTCTAATTCTTATTCTCCTGAAACTTTTTTTAAATTTACCTATTATACTTGTGGTGTTCTTAGTCACAAATCTTTTAATTGTAGAAAATATTCTTCTGGAAAATGGATTTGGAGACCCAAAGCTACTAATCATCAAGGACCTAAAAATAGTTAGGTACCTAAAAGAAACTAATCTTATTGTTTTGTAGGAGAAATCTAAGAAAACCTACAAAAAGGGAATGTGGGTACTTGATAGTGGATGCTCCAGGCATATGTACGGAAAGAAAGAAAACTTCAAAACCATCAAAAAGATCGATAGAGGATTTGTAAGATTTGGGGACAATACTAAATTGAAGTAACAGGAGTGGGAACCATTACTCTAAGCTCATCATGTGATCTGATTGAAGTATATCTAGTTGAAGGACTCAAGCACAATCTTTCTTAGCATCAGTCAACTATGTGATGCTGGATTCCAAGTCACCTTCAACACAACAAGCTGCATTATCAATCATCCTGAGAAAAAGCTTACTCTCATTGGAGATCGAGTAAACAATATATATGTTTTAAATAATGTTGATTTTCCTTCTCTTGTCCTACTGCAGTCACAAGTGATCCTTTGCTATGGCATTGAAAACTTGGACATGCAAGTATGCATCCTCTTGAGAAACTATCTAGACTTGAGCTAGTCATTGGCTTACCAAAACTAAAATTTGAGAAAGATCACATTTGTAACGCATGCCAATTGGGTAAGCAGACTCGTTCATCTTTTAAAGTAAAAGACATTGTAAGTACCTCTAAACCTCTTCAACTTCTTCATATGGATTTGTTTGGTTCTACTCGAACTGCAAGTATTGGAGGTAAAAGATGTGCATTTGTAATTGTTGATGATTTTTCAAGGTTTACATGGGTAATATTTCTCTCACAAAAATGAAGCATTTGCTAATTTTGAAGCATTTTGTAGAAAAGTTCAAAGAGAAGTAGGTTGTTTTATTACAACTATCCACAGTGATCATGATGGTGAATTTGAAAATAAGGCATTTGAAGAATTCTGTGCTCAAAATGGGTTCACTCAAAACTTCTCTTCACCTAGATCACCTCAGGAAAACGGAGTAGTAGAAAGGAAAAATCATTCTTTACAAGATACAGCAAGAACCATGCTACTCGATCGAAATCTCTCGGACCACTTTTGGGCAGAAGCTGTAAGTACTGCTTGTCACATTCTTAACAGGTGTCTTATCAGACGTATATTGAAAAAGATGCCTTATGAACTCTAGAGAGGAAATAAACCAAACATCAGTTACTTTCATCATTTTGGTTGTAAGTGTTCCATCCACAATAACGGTAAGAATAATCTTGGTAAATTTGATCCAAGAAGTGACAAAGGTATTTTCCTAGGCTATGCACCGTCTAGCAGCGCTTTTCGAGTTTTTAATAAAAGAACCTTAAGTGTTGAAGAATCTGTACATGTGGTATTTGATGATACTAATCCAAGAATGTAGGAAATAGAAGTTGGTGACGATGAAACTGCCTCATTAAATCAATCTGAAGCCATATCAAAGGTCATTACTGAAACTAATACTAAAGAGCTAGCTACTGCAGAGCTGGAGTCGACTACTCCAGTCGACAAAACTAATATCCCCAGGGAATGGAGACATAATGCAAGTTATCCTGAAAACTTCATTCTGGAAAACCAGATGATAAAATCCAGACAAGATCTTCCCTTCGAAAGCATGCCTTTCTGGCCATGGTATCTCAAATGGAACCAAAACGAATAAATGAAGCTATGTAAGACGAATCCTGGATACAAGCAATGAAACAAGAGCTTGATCAATTTGAAACAAATCAAGTATGAACTCTTATTGAAAGACCAAAAAATTGCTCAGTTATCGAAACAAAATGGGTATTTCGAAACAAGATGAACGAAGAGAGAAAAGTTATCCAAAATAAAGCAAGACTTGTAGCTCAAGGCTACTCACAACAAGAAGGTATTGATTACGATGAGACTTTTGCTCTCGTAGCCAGGTTAGAATAAATTCGAATTCTTTAAGCATATGCCTCTTATAAGCTATTTAAACTTTTTCAAATGGATGTCAAAAGCGTTTTTTTAAATGGTTTTATAAAATAAAAAGTGTTTGCCAAACAACCCCCTGGTTTTGAAAATCCTTCTTGCCCCGACTATGTCTTTAAATTTTCTAAAGTTCTCTATGGTCTTAAGCAAGCTCCCAAAGCTTGGTATGAAAGATTGAGCATTTTTCTTATAAAAAATAATTTTCAACGGGGCAAAATTAACACCACTCTTTTACTCAGAAAATTGATTCCAGCATTCTTATTGTTCAAATTTATGTTGATGATATTATATTTGGTAGTGCTAACCCTTCTCTCTGTGAGAATTTTGCAAATCTTATGAAAGGTGAATTTGAAATGAGTCTCATGGGAGAACTTTCATTCTTCCTTGGTCTACAAATTAAACAATGTGACAAAGGTATCTTCATCAGCCAAGGTAAGTATGCAAAAGAACTCATGAAAAAATTGGTTTGGACAAAGGTAAAGCTTTTGGAACTCCTAGGTGTTCCTCTACCTGTTTAGACACTGACATAATAGGAAAAGAAGTCGACGAAAAACAATATCGGGGAACGATTGGATCTCTACTCTATCTCACTGCTAGTCGACTGGACATTATGTTCAGTGTATGCAAGTGCGCTAGATTTCAATCCGCTCCAAGAGAATCACATCTCACTGCCGTAAAGCGCATAATTTGATATCTTATTGGAACCTCTGATATGGGGTTATGGTATCCTTTTTCTGACAATTTTGATCTCATTGGATATTCAGATGCTGACTTTGCAAGAGACAAAAAGGACAGAAAAAGTACTAATGGAACATGTCAATTCTTGGGAAAATCCATTAAAGTAAGAAACAAACCTCTGTGGCTCTCTCCACTACCGAAGCTGAATACTTGGTAATGGGTAGTTGTGGTACTCAACTACTATGGATGATGCATCAACTATTGGACTATGATTTATCCTTTGAAAGTGTTCCTATTTTTTGTGATAATACTAGTGCTATTAGTATATCTAAATATATCGTGCATCATTCTAGGGCGAAGCATATAGATATCAAACATCATTTTATTCGTGATCATGTTGAAAATGGGGATTTCATTTTAGAATTTGTTGATTCTGAAAATCAATTGGCCGATATTTTTACAAAACCCCTGCTTAAAGAAAGATTTTGCTTCCTTAGAAATTGTCTTGGTATTACTGTCTTTTCAACTTAATTGTCCTTTTTCTTATTTGTTTTTATTACTAATCCTAATTGTTTGCTCTATTTATGGCCAGTTTTGATCTTCGTTCCTTTTTTACTTCCTAGACTTTTTCTTTTCTGCAAAACCCCTCTCTTCAATCACATCAATCTTTTCTTATTCAGACACCTCTTCATCTTCCCTTTTCCTTTTTTATATCTTGTCGCCTCTTCTCCCCTGTTCTTCATTACCCCTCTTTCTATTTTCTCAATATGACCAGCACCTGATCAATGGCCTCTCCAAAATATGTTTCCACCTCTCCCTCTAGTTCATTTGAAATCAACCTTCTCTTATCTCATTCTTTAGAAGCTGAGATTGTCGTCCTTCTTCCTCGACTAAAAAGTGTCCATCTGCTGCGAAGAAGAAAGTCTCCAAGAAAGCCCGCTTTGCCCTCCCTGACTCCCTCACTAATGAGGACTCTCTGCGATTTTGGGGACTAGAGCATAAAATCCATTTTGTGTCATTCTCCAAGCGTCCCATTGTACCTGGAAGGGTGATCAATCTGGAGTAGTTGGAAGCATCTCACTGTGCTGTAAGTATGTTTTTTTGTGCTAAAAAACTATCTCTGTTACTTCGTCTTTGTGGCCTTGAGTTGAACCTGTTCGTCTATTTTATGCTAATCTTCGGGTATCTGCTGATAATGGTGAATGTGACTCCTGTGTTAGGTAATCGCATGGTATTGAATGATTCTTTGTTTAAGGATGTGTTTGGATCTGACTTTTCTGGTGATATCCCCTTCATGCATGGCAATTTGTGGCAGGAAAACTTTGAAATATCTTTGGAAAATGCAAAATTGTTTGTTTCTAAAACTGGTGCTGATATTACTAACTTTGGACCCCTGTCTCTTGGATTTGAGAATCATATTCTTGCTAATATAGTCGCTACTACTCTAATTCCGCGAAAGAGATCTCTTAGCAACATCTCCAACATATATATGTATGTTGTTTATTATATGTTGAAAAAGCATCGAATCAACTGGGCGCTCTGGTTTCATGAGTACATGGTGGAGAGCCTTGAGGATACTAATTCCTCTTCTAGTCTGCCTTATGGTCTGTTGATATCCCGCATCATAGTTGACTTGCTGGTGGATCTATCCCCTTTTCGACCTTCTCTTATGGATGCTACTTATGATACACGTACGTTCTCTAGCATGGGATATGTTCTGATAAGTGATAAGTGGTATAAGAAGGAATTCATTCAACAACGAGATGATGCACCTAAGGTCACTTGCATCTCAGCCGACTCAGTTGCTCTGCTTCTCAAAGAGGCAGACCTTATCAAGGTAAGATTGGATGGTTTGGAGTCTCACATACATGTACTGCAAGACATTCTTGGGAAGGTTCTTCAGCTGCACAAGGATTCCAGCACTGATGTTGGCAAATTTTGTCTAGTAGTGAGGGACTTAAAAAGTAGGCAATTTGCTCTATAAACACCATCCTCAAGGAAGTTAACTCCATTAAGACTGGAGCTGACTCAGCCCACAAAGAACTAGCTGTGACAGTGCACACTTCTTACTCCAACTTCTCCAAGAATGTTGAGTGCACTTATGACTCTTTCTGTAGGAATGTGCTCAATACTCTCAAGTACTTCCTTGGTCGTGGTTGTTAGTCTGTGACTTTTGTTATGTTCTGTTAAGACTGTGTTTGTGGAGCCTTGACTCCTTTCTCTTATGTTTTTGGACTGTAATATTGGGGTTCCTACTCCGACACTCGTTCTCTGTATATCTGCTTTTGTATGAAATTATCTACCTGTATCTCTTTTATGCCTTGTTTTCCTTTTTATTATGCCAAAGGGCGAGACATACTTGACTCACAACAACATCGCACAAAGAAAGGGGGAGCACACATTCAGGGGCGACGTATACCTACCAAAACAGGGAAGTAAAATTAAAAGCCTACAGATAAAATTGTCATTATCAAAAAGGGGGAGATTGTTAACTTAATGTATTTTGAATAATGATAGGAAATCAAGGAAACCAAAATCTGTGGATGTCTATAAAATAAGGCAATAAGATAAATCAACAGAGTGATTCAAGCAAAAGATCTGGAGATCATACAACCTTCATCGAAGGAGGATAAATGGATACTACATCAATCAGATATCCATTTATCAGAAGCAAAAAAGAAATGACAATCAAGATGACAAGGCAAATCAATTTGAGTAAATCAGATTATCAATCACTAGAAGCCTAAAAGGGAAAAACGAAATAGACAACGACTCAAGATGGCAAGGAACATCAACAAAGGATCAACTCACTGATCACTGAAGACCACTGGGATTTGAAGGAACATTGCACAAATCTCCAACCAATTTCTGATCTAAGGCAGAACAAAAATTAGTATCTTAAATCAAGGTCTCAATCAAGGAATCATTACAAATCCTTGATTGAAGGAAACTCCCTTGGGTTTTCCTATTAGAGCAAAAGTCACCTCAACACTCAACCTATAAATGAAGAACTGGACAGACGACAAACTTACACAACTTCACTTGAACATATAATTATAATCTTCTTTCATCTTTCATAAAGCTTTGTACACGCGAGTGAACAATTGTAAAAGAAAAAGAAAAGGAAAGATTCTGAGTGTAGGTTATACAAGTAGAGGCAGTGTCAACATAGAGACTCTGATTTGCATATCAGACATGACTTGAAGATTACACCTCCTGTACAATCAAGTTCGCAACAAGCTCTAAACAAAACCCTTGAAACCCAAGGGGACTGGACTACGCACCACAGTGGTGATCCGAACCAGTATAAAAACATCTTGCGTCATCTTACTTTCAGTATCTTATCTTGTTTTATACTGTGGAACTAACTTGCAGGTGAGTGAACTACTTCTCACAGGAAGTTGACTGAAGAAATTTTAATTCACCCCCCCTCTTTACTTTCAGTAAGTGGTAACATGTATTCGCTGCAGGTGCTCCGAAACGTTTAAGAATCATACAGGTATTGTAATGTCTTCGCCTTTCCTCTCTAAATCCGATGATCCTCCGTTTGGAATTGTACAAGATTTGTACTAATTCCTTGCTAGCCAACCTTATCCTCCAACAAATTTGAATTTCGAATTCAAAGTCTTTCTATTTCCATCTCGTTTTCCCCCTTTTTCTCCCCTATGTAATTCCCCTTCGGTTCATATCAGAAGTTTTAGAAGACTATTGTTAAAGATTTCACTCAAGTTTCCTGGTTTCGCTTCTCGTATTAGAAATCAAGGGTTGTGGACAGCTCTCGTGGCTCATTTTCTCAGTTCTTTGCCCTCTAAAAAGTAATAACTCAATGCAATTCATGTATATCTTGTTCCTAATCTGTTGACATGTTCAATTCTTGACTGTATGAAGCGTTTAAGTGTGTGGATGTTTGAAATGTATTCCGAACAGATTTCGTGACCTTAACTTGTTACTGTTCTTTTTTTTCTAGTCTTCGTAGCTGCATCATATTTGGTTTTGAACTCTTCTGTTTATATTAGTTTGTTTTAGATTATTTCAGTTCTTGTTTTCTTTTAAAATCATTACCTGCCCTTCTCTTCTGATTGATCTGCCTTCAGCTTTCTATTATGTCGTTATAAACTGGTATAAGAAGCCGCTTGGGTTGAATGGTTTGTGGTTTAAGTGAATGATAAGCCTAGAAGTTAGTTGTTGCTTTCTTTATTGGAGGAATCATGCATTTAGATTGGTTGTTTACCTCTGATGTAGTCAGTGTAGTGTCGTTATTCAAATGAGCTTCTTAGCCTTTCATTTTGGTGATCTATATGATATATGGCGTATTAGATATTAGTCGTTAAATTCATTGACTTGATATATTAGTCTTGTTTTGCTCACAATGAACAAATGTTCGTTCGGTTGTGATTTTGAGTACACTAGTTGTATAGTTTGTTTCTTCATTGTTTATTCATAGTTTTGGCTGTCTTCTCTTTCGTTTTTGATTCATTGTTATAGATTCTCATCTATGTTAGCTTAATCTCGTAGGGTTGATTTCTGTTCTCGCATAACTTGAATGCTATCCATGTCTAATTTGGCTTTAACTCATGATATCTTGTTCTTGACTTGTTAAAGTTTGTTCTATAACTTGACTTGTAACATTGCTCCCATGTTTTCTTATCCTTTAAATTGAGGCTGAATTAGTTTACATTTCGGTGATGGGCAATGGAGGAAGCAACACTGTAAGTAGGAGATATTCCAACTTTTCACACTAGGTCCAACTTTCCTCAATCAAAAAAGTAAAATTCTAATCCTTTGGACTTAACCAGCAAGAGGAAGCAAATGTCTGTTATTATTCAGCATGAAACTGGCCAAATTCTTCCCTTGCTTGTGTTATTTGTTAAGTTTATTAATGTGGCCTCCTATAACTACTTGTCTTGTTTAAATTTTAAAGTAAATGTTGTCTATTTGAATTATGCAGCATTATCTATGATAGATTAACAAAGAAAATGTCTGAAGTTCTATATATTTGTATTTTAGGTTCTTTCAAGTTCGGACAAAAAATAAATAAATATAACGTTGTGCTTAAGGTGGCTTCAAGAGAGACAAGAAAATACTAACATGATAGAAGAAGAAGTGTCGTTTGAAAGTTGGGAGGGGTGAAAAGGTTTGTTGGTTCTGCAAGTTTGACATTTAGTTGTATTGACATATGGCTTCAAATGTACATTAGAAATTGAAATAGACTAGTTGGTTTTCTTTCAAGCGAAGGGTTCAAGAGAAGAAAAAGGATAAAAAGAAAATTTCCAATCACAAACATGCAATTGTTTATATGTATTCAACATGTTGTACTTTCTTTTAAATGATTTTTGTTTTGTAGACGTTCAGTATAAGAAAGAAAAGAAATGAGTTGGTTTTCCTTTTTTTTACTATGAATGAACTTTTATCAAATTTAGAAACTTAAATATACTTATCGAACCCTCAGAATTTAAGTATCACTTCAATAATGTCAAAACCATCCGATACAAATATTGGGGACTGTTAACAATTCATTTCTGGAAAGTCATATGTGAGAGGATAATGTGATGAGTAATATTGGCCAATAGAATGCACTGAAGCTCACCAATGGAATGAACATGAAAATATGTCATAATGCAATACATAATGCTATACATGAAATAAAATATCTTATAATAATTCAAGGGTATAATTGGAAAGAAGCTTCTTGTAGAGTTTTAAACCACACACAAGATTAAATGGGAGATAATGAAGCAAACACTTGATAAAAAATAATCCCTGCATTATCAATCTTTCTACCAAATGACCCCTAAAAGCACTAGTGAATGGATAATACTTTGAATGATTTGAGCTCATATAATTTAAGACGTGAAAACATTTATTTAGTAGTTTTAGATAACCTGCTTGCGAAGAGGTCTCCTCCTTCTGTCAAGTTACCTCGTATAATAAGTTGGCATATTGATTCACTATTGCAAAGGGCTTGATATTCTTTTTGTAAAATAACTGTGGTGTCCAAGCCAGCTTGCATACACTCTATCTAATTTCCACGGGATACCTCCCACTAGCAACATGGACCGTGTAACTCTATCCACCAACCAAAAATGGAAAAATTGGAAAACATTGAAAAATGTTTTCCTCCATACCAAACACACCTTTGATGATTGTAATTTTCTCTGTTTTGATCATGCTATATTACACAAAAGTCCAATTCTTGCGGTATAATTCCCAAACTCTTGATGAAATAGAAATAATTGAAATGAACAATGATAGACAAGGTCCAAATACAAATTTAATAGTATATCAAATTGAAGTAGTTGAAAAATTGATTCATTACAATTTATAAGTGTGTGGAACTTTAAAGAAAGAGATTTTAAAGCAAATAGTTGATCATATTTATTATCTACTTTTCTTAAGTTATATGAATATTTACACATTGGTCACTAATAAAGGGGAATAGCACATACGTCATTGTGAACATCGTTTTTCCAATCATTGAGATATTCGTTAGCTATTTTTAATATTGAATCATCAAAATTGAACTTTAAACACTAAATCGAATATCAAATATCCACCATTTTTAATGAATTGTTTATCATATTCATGATGATTAACATTAATGAGTGATTTGGATGTCTTGATTGACCTACACAAAAAAACTCATAATGTTAGAGTTTGAGAATGAGTATCTAATTTCTCTAAAAGTTATCATGTCAAATATTAGAAAAACTATGTTCTTAAAATATCTTACTTTTCAATAACAAACATCATATAATTACCATTCTTGTAATTAGCATGTAAAAGCAGTGTAATTTAGGAAAAAGTGTCGAAAATATGACCGTTGGGAGGGATTCCCTCTATATTAACTTTCGCTTGCTCTTCAACTCCAAAACTCTGACGAAAAAACACTAAATAATTTTGAGAAATCATCTATTGCAAGTTGAATCAAGGGATTTCAAAAGTGGCATATTTACATAGTTTCCATTCTTTACATTTTAGTCCCAATTTTCTATTTCTATTTCTTTAAGACCCTAATTTAGTTTATCCTAGTATTGTCATTTCTATTTGTCTAGGGTTCAATTTTGCATTGTATAAATATCTTGTATGTACTCATTTGGGGGATATGAATGAAATCATTCTTAGACTAATTTAGCCTAGTTCTTACCTTAGCTTAGTTTGTAGCTTGTTTCCTTCTCAAATTCCATTCTTACATCATTTGGTATCAGAGCACTTTCTTGAGCTCTGTGGGTATGCGTTAATGGCGTTTCAAAATTCTCTATATGCTTCTACTTTCACTTCTAATCCATCTCCAAGTTTGAATGCTTTACCCTCTGGTGGTTATGGAGGAGATCCTTATGGGTATAACGATACACGATATGAAAGTTATTATAGTGGGTATCAGCAACATTTCAATCACCCATATCCTCGGTACTCTTATAATTTTACTCTACATAATCCTTGGCAAGGTGCTAATGTAGCTCCTTATTCTAATTTCACTCCACATCATCACTGTCAAGCTGCTAGTATCCCATCTGCTCCTTATCTCTACTAGTCGTTGGAGTTTTCAAGGACATCCTCGGAGTCCTAGACTGCAATAGTGATTCTGCAAGGTGCGGTGGCAATGAGTTTCTCCTCCAACAATACCATGGCTTGCCTCTCCGAGACGAGGATGAGAGAAACCCACAAATCTGAATATTCCCATTAGTCATTGCCAATTCAACAACATCCTCCTATTAGAACGACCATAGCCAATTGTCATCCATTTGGTTATTTGATTGATGAAGAGATTCAGATGGTTATCAATAATGGCACCTCCATTCATAAAGATACAATAGGATGCCATATTTTTATTGTCGACAATCCCATTGAACATGCTATTTCAAAAACTTCTCTAATTAGAGAGGAGATGGCAGAATCCGAGCAATAGAAAGAGGAAAAACTTTTATCTCTTGAGCCACAACTAGAACTAAATGAGAGGTTAAGGTCTGATAATGACCTTGATTTACACATTAAGTCCATGAATTATAGTAGTAGCAACACCACATTCGATTGTTGTCACCAATTTCCTATTGATAAGGAAAGCAATGGATATTATTTTAAGAAGAGATTGATTGTGAATGGACTCGCAAAAAATGGATATGAAAAGGAAGAGAGTAAAATGGCTATGTGTTCTTCACCTCTTGCTACGTGTAGCCAATTAGATATTCTAGAAGATAAGCACAAGGTGTTTGAAGAAATGCCAACCGTGAGGTTGTGGGTTATGTTGACAAACTAAATGATATTTGTGGATACTAAGAACCAATGGGGTGACAATATATGTTCCATTATTGAGAAGGTACTGGAAAGGGTTAATGAACAATGGAGCAAAGATGTTGAAAGTGAAGAGGAATATGATTCCACTGACTTCTCTTTTCCTTTCACCATGAATTCAAGAATTGAACGGTATGTTGCAGATGGATTACTATTTGCCTATGATAGTAAGCCAAAGGTCAATGATATGTTAAATTGCATCGGGAATGAAGATTATGTTACTACTGCTAGTTTCTCAAAGGAGACAGGCAAAATAGTTGCAGCCCTTGCAGAAAAAGAGTGTGCCGAATTCCATTTGGGTCTGAAATTTTCACTTGGACTATTCATCAGAAGCGACTTCCCTACAACAAGAGAATTTTCAGTTGCTTTCAAGAAGAATTTTATGACATATCGAGGTTGCTAGTTTTCAAAAATTTGGATTGGTAACTCCCTTGAGAGATCTTCTATATCGCAAGAAATGTTGCTTATGGGTTATCCGTTACAAAGAAGATTTGAGTTTCCAATGTCGAGCAACAACTTCTCATTTTCACTAGTTAACTGTTGCGTTAATCTATTGCTAAGTGAGGTAGATACTATTTCATTTTTAGATCTTGCTGCAACTACCATAATAAAGAGACCTGAAGCTACACATGTGCTAGGAAGTGCAATGTTTAGTGCAATCCGAGTACTTGAGAAATATTTAAATCGGCAAGGTTTTTTAATCGTTGATTGTGGTCGTGTGACTTGTTCTTGGAAGTCTATGAATTTAGATGAATCAATCGTTTCTACTAAATCAGAAAATGACAATGTTGCTACTGTTGTACTCACGAGAAAATGAAATCTTGAGGAGTATGTTCAATTCTCGAGGAGAGCAAACTTCCCTGCTTCACTTCCATCGACATTTGTTGATGCTCTTACCAACATTGTTGACAAAGTTGAGGTTAGAGCTATTATATTTGGTGATTGTTTACGATTTCCATTTGATCCAGGTGACTGTTTTCACTTATGCTCGTGTTTGTTAAGATACTTCCTTGAGGTCAAGGAAGTTTTGAAAGAGGGAGTAATGATACGATTTGGAAATAGAGCACTTATTGGTAAGATTATTTCATGAAATTTTCCTCTTTTGATGTGTGCTCTTTCTATATACTACAACACCCTTTAAACATCTTGGGTATTGGAAAATCAAGGCTTTACATTTCTAATTTTGAAAGATTGGGACAAGGTGGAAGGAATATTGGTGACAATATGCAATGGTGGTTGACAAGGGATACAATCTCCTTACTTGCTATTTTCAGTACTTAGTTGACCACATACCTACTAGACAATCTTTCTGCTTCTGAGAGCAATTTTTATCAGCCCTTGGATATCATTTTCTCTTAAGGTGATAGTCACAATGGTTGCTCACTCAAAGAGAAGAAATATAGTTGCCTAGTTGACTGGAGGAGTAAATTGAGGCAACTAAAGTATAGTCTTAAATTCATAAACAAGTTGTGCAATGCTATTAATGTGGATAGGGATCAAACTCAGTTGGTAAGCATATTACATGGTGGTAATATTGCATCAGATGCCTTACTTCAATTTCGGCATGGTCTTGCAATGAAAATGATACTAGAATTTAAAGATGGACTACTACAACTTGGCAGCATTTTGAGGCTAACTGTTGCACTTTCAGTTTCCAATGTTGTCTCTTTTACATGGTTCATTCTACATGTCCTTGGAGAACCTAGACACGATTCATCCATTCTCTCGGTAGTTGGCAAGGCTTCAGGAAAACAGGGTAGAGATATGAAAAAAAGACTCAATGTAATTACCTTGTTGGTCCTTAAAGCTGCTGACCGAAAGTTCATTGATATTGGGTTGAAAAATATCGCCCATGTGCTTTTCTTCGCCTTGCAGTATGACTTTGTTAAGCATGAGTTTTGGAAGTATAAATTCAAGGATGCTTACTGGAGTTCAAGTGAATTTTGGAAGACATTCACTATACCCTTCATGTTTTTAACCTTGAGGACAAGGTTTATTTTAAGGGGGAAGGAATGTTGCAAGTCGAATCAAGGGAGTTCAAAAGTGGCATATTTACATAGTTTCCATTCTTTACATTTTAGTCCCAATTTTCTATTTCTATTTCTTTAAGATCCTAAGTTAGTTTAGTAGGGTAGTATTGTCATTTCTATTTGTCTAGGGTTCAATTTCGCATTGTATAAATATCTTGTATGTACTCATTTGGGGGATATGAATGAAATTATTCGTCGACTAATTTAGCCTAGTTCTTACCTTAGCTTAGTTTGTAGCTTGTTTCCTTCTCAAATTCCATTATTGCATCATTATCCAACATACTGAGAAGAAAGCTTGGCAATCTTGTGTGCGAATTCTCCAAAGAAGGCTGTAAATTTCTCTATTTTGTGAGTATTTTGTGTTCTTCTGCTATCTATCATCCTGTTTTTAACTGCTGAGAAAAATTATAAATTTTTTCATCTAACTGCTATGGAACTATGTTCAATTCTCCAATTCTAGGGTTTTTCTTTGTTATTGAACATCTAAATTCGATTTTTGGTTCATCATATGGAGTTATTCTAGGGTTTTTCTTTGTTAGATTAAAATGAATTGTAGAGATCTGATCTTGATACAAACCCTAGGTACTTAGGTAATATCATAACTACAACCCAGCAACTCTAGCAGTGATATTTTCCCTTTTACAGACAAGAATGTTAAAAAAAGAGCCATATTTCTACTGCAATGTTAGAAAAATTGAATGACAAATAATGTCTGGGAATCATTTTGTTTAGTAGGAGTAACGTTTGCATAAACTTGCCCTCCCCAAATCCCACTTATGGGATTACATTGGGTTGTTGTTGGAGTTATGTTTGGTTATAGTTTTTGCAAATGATATGGTTGTTTGGAAGTGTAAAAAGTGAAAGTAGGGTTTTGGTTGTTTGTAATGTATTTGGAATTTTCATGGTCAAACGGAAACAAAAGTGAATAAAAATGTTATGGCCGAACGACTCCCTGTTAGGCGTTACATTTGGGCATCTTCTTCTTACCCTCTTTCCGGGATTGATAGTTATGTTTCTTGCTATTACTGTAAAGTAAATGGTCTAGAGTTTATACACATTTTTTTATCGCCTAGGCACTTTTAGGATCTAAGACCTTAACTTTTTATCTAACATTTCACAAATGAACAACAGTAAATATTATCTGGAGGAAAAAATCATGTCCCCAAATATTATACTTATTCTAGAGTGTAACATGATCAAATATAGAATACAACACTAAAATCTTCGAGCCACTTCTGATAAATAGGTTTCACTTCATAAAGTTGAAAAACCTCTAGCTATTCTCATTTTGTAGCTCATTCTTCAATAGTAATACCTGGCTCATGTATCCTTCCAATCGGCATATAGAACTAGCAGTTCCACTATCTGGCTCAGTCAAGTCTTCAATGGAGCCTCTTTTTCATGGTCAGATATACAAGAAGGAGCATTAGAATGTGATTTGAACTGGCCTCTACCTCCTCCATCTTCCTTCTCTTTTTACTTAACAATCTGCACCACATCTTCATCCTCAAGCATTTGCGCAAGGCCACAATGCTGGGGGAGTGCCTTGTACTAGTACCCCACATCAACACATACTTCACATCCTTAACAAGACTCCGATGTATGTGATTACAAAAATCTTCTACCGTGCAGCCACCTTTATTAGTAGAAAGGACCACAAGATCTGTGAAGTCTGATTGCTGGCCTTGAGGCTTTGTGTAAACTCTGACAAGACCCATCACTTCTTATATTTTTGCAAGCAATCTATCCAAATTCAGCTTCATGTTGCAGCTGATGACAATAGAGTTTGGCTGTTGGGCTTATCTGTCTACATCATCAATACCAACATCATATATCTTGTTGTAGACATATATGCACTTCATGTATTTACGATTTCCCTTAATAACATCAATTAAGTCATCCACTATAGCATCTTCACGAAATAATACACCTCATGAATTTTCGTATCATTGTAATGGATAATACCAGGGATGCAAGTAAGTGTTGTGAACTCATATGATGCAGCTTCAGAATGTGTTCATGTCAACATTGTAGGGAGTGTACACTTTCCCACACTTGGAAATCTTATCAGTGTAACACGTCCATGGCCAAATTTCGTAACTTCAAAACCTTCTCCAGAACCACTAGAACCTTTGGGGGACTCTAACAATTGTGTCCTCAGATTTGCTATCTTAGCCTTCAGTTGACCCAAATGATATTCAATTGCTTTATTTTTCTAGGTACGAGCCATTTCGACTTCAATTTCCTTGATCCTCTCTATGATCCCCATAGTTCTCTAGTTTATTTCTAACCACGCAACTCAATTGAGATATCGGTGGCCGGCCACTGGATTCTGCTTCTCTGCCGATAAAGTGAGTTGGAAGCAAAAGATAGCACAAGAAGAACTATCGTTCACCGACGAGAAGGAGGGTTCAGAATGAAGAATAACTCAACTGAGTTTATGCACATTGAATCGTTCTATCAAATATATTTCACAGACCCATAGTACATGGATAAAGTCATGTTATTTAAGCTTTGATTCTTTTATATAATGTTCTTTTGTTTGTTGCAAAACTAGATGATCTGGTATTTTAAGCAAAAAAACTATGTCTTCAATAGTGTTGTAACTGTATTTAGTTGCCCTCTTGAAGATGGCAATTGCTGGTGTCACGTTATAGAGAATCTTTTCTTTCCATATTTTGAATTGGCTTATCTTGGAAAGCTATTTCTAGCTATTTTTAGCTTTAATAAATCTGTTTCTTGCTACCACTACAAATGTTATTCTAAGTGATTGAATAGAGAAAATAGACACACTGAATCGAAATGCAACATAAAATTCTTTGTTGTTTTTGCTTGTACTTTCTGTATGTGATCAATCATGTTTTGCTCTCATTTCATGTTATAACCTCATTTACATGATGCACGGTCTTATCCAAATTTTGTTGGGACACGAAAAACACTTAATGACATCTCAAACTCAGCAAAGCCCTCTTCTCTTCCGGCATCAAAGAAAAACTCCACGAGTGTTATTTCCATCGGGAAAGATCTTAATGCCACAAAAAAAATTTAGTACTGGGACAAAAGATAACTTTGCTAAAGTACCTAGCAAGGGTGGCAGGAAAGCTCTCACCGATCTTACAAACTCAAGCAACCCATTAGCAAAGCAGGGATCCAATAAGGGACTTGATAAGAAATTGATTGCTATTACAACAACAAATATTCAACCTTTTATTGCTGAAGAACAATTTCTGCATGATCATAAGGAATGCATCAAAGCACAAAAGGAAGGTGATCAACATGGACTTTTTTCTGAAAGAAGTTGGACTAGACAATGGTAATAAAAAAGTTACAATTGAGCAATCTACGTCTTTTTGTTGTTTTATGAAGAAGTTGATAATCTGATTTTCGTCTTACATGTGCAGCTACTTGCATCTCCACGTGCGTCTAAACTCTCAATGAAGTTCAATAATTTGCTTGATCAATAGCTTTTGTCAGTTTATTTTCATGGTCCTTATATTATATACAACTGAAAAGAAGCCCAAACCAGCAGAAGCTCTTCAAAAGAAACTGAAAAAGGGAAATAAAACTGGCCCAATATTTATGGGCAGCAACCTTTAAAGCCCGAATGGCCCAAACTCATTATATTTCTCTATCACTCTCTCTCTCTCTCTCTCTCTCTCTCTCTCTCTCTCTTTCTCTTGATTATTAAATTGTATTTAGTTATTTTTGTTTTGATTAATTCTAACTTTGAATACTTACATTAACTTAATTAAATGAAAAATATAGATTTCAGGTGAAGCTTTACAACGAAAAAACAAATACTTCGAAGAGTTACACGAAGTACAAAGAGAAGAAGAGCTACTCTTGTGGACTTTTTGAATACTTGTATTTTATTCTTTTTAAAAAGGAGAAAAGAGAAGAAACAATAGAACATATATGTTACTCTTGTTTTTATTTTTTGAATACTTGTATTTTGTTCTTTTTATTAGGCATTTGTATTTGAGTATATGCATTAGGTAAAATAGGTCATTAGTTATTGTATGATTTTTTTTTGGGGGGGGGGGGGAGCGGTTGGGGGGTCCTCGGGGCATGGA
>JAJONQ010057331.1:0-10868 GCA_036250385.1 Solanum microdontum
CTCAAACTATCAGACTCAAGTCTGCTACTCCAGTCTACAAGGAGCTAAGTCATCCGAACGACGTCGGCAGAAAGTCAAGGCTATCCAGCCCACACGGGTCATAAGTCTAAGGCAATGCTAGCCTAACCTAGACTAAGGACCTCATACTTACGGTTAAGGATGAATAAGGCATACAATACAAAGCATACAAGCATACAATAGCATTAAGCACATAGACATGCAACTCTACTAAACCGGATAACATGATACTATACTCGAAATATGGCCAATCGATCCTAAAATGAGGTATCTACTCAAAGTAAGGTAGTAAACGGGTACCCACCCCCAATTCACTCCAATCGACATGCTTTTACACAATTAAGCTCAATCTAAAAGAAAGAAAGCCGTAGCCTACCTTAAGGCCGATCGTGCGCTCTCCAAATCACTTTACTGGAGCTTTCCCTTTCCGAACAATCTCAAAATGCTGCCCCGCTATCAAAAATAGAGTCACAACATTACTACGGTCGTTTAGACACCAAAATCACAACAAACGGAGATGGGTCAATTTTGGAGTCAAAACAAGAATCATGGGATCCACACCGAACTGTCCAAATTTGACTCTGTCAAGAGACCCTAAACAGCACCCCCAAACTTGTGTTCCAAAATGGAATACAATTCGAGGCTCAAAACACAGCAAGAACCAACAAGCAAGAAATCACACTTAAATCAACTAAAAGAAATCCTACAGCAGCAGCCCAAACTCAAAATAAATGAAAATTGAAAAGTGCCCAGCACTCTTTGAACACTCTACAACGAAGTCTCGACAATTCTCAACATGTGGGACTTCGAATCACCCAAAACCGAGCTAAAATGAGTGAGATATGACCAAAACAAAAATACCAAAAATAAGGACTCGAAAAAGGTACAGTAGTCAGGTTTCATCGCGAAATTACCTCGAACTACGCGTACCCAACAACTTTCGAACACCCTACAGCGAAGCCACCAAAAATACGAAGCTCCCGCACTTCGAATTGCCTAAATCGGATGAGAGATGAGAGAGTTATGAGAGTTTGAAGTTTTGGGAAATGTTGCTGGTTTTCTGCATTTATTGCAGAAAATCTGCAATAATTTCCAAAACTTAAACTCCGACGGGGTGCGCCGATCTCGTTCGGAACCCCGTGCACGCAAACGAGATATGCAACCATACCAAATTCGATATTCCAGACTCAACGGCACAGTCGAAATTTCCATCAAAGGTCATCTCGATAAAAAAAAAAGTGATCCCACTTCCAAAGGCCATTTTAAGCCAAAACCCACAAAAGGGCTCGGAAAGATATCAAAAAACTCGGGACACAAAAGAAGGGTCAATCTAGACCAAACTCAACATTTCGGAGCTAACCGCACTGACGGAATTCTCATCCGAGCGCGTTTACTCAAAATGTTGACCAAAGTCAAACTTAGGCTTAAACTTAAAGTTAAAACGCCTAATTGCACTGACTCACACTGAAAACCTCGGGAGTCATGTCGACCATGCTACTAGCCTAAAATGACCCTTCCGGAGCTGATGGAATCGTCAGAATTGGATTCCGATATCATCTTCTTAAACTTTTGATCGAAAATAATTGTTCAAGGTTCATAAGCTCCAAAACACAAAAACTCACACCAAGACCAAACGAACGACCAGGTGACCGAACTGTTAGTCCCAGCAAGTCATAAATGACTTGGGGTCGCTACAGGAACGCTCTAAACGACACACAGAAGGCAGGACACAGAAATGACCTGGAGGGTCATTACATTGACACAACATCAGGACAAATCCTTTCTCACATAACCATGATACAATTCTAAATCAATACTCACTACAATTAGAAGTGAACCTGTGCCAACCAACACACACTCATAATACCCAAACAATCATAGTCCTTATCAATATCCCAATCTCACAACATAAATTTCCATAAACGTAAGTTATAAAAATTTATTTTCTAGACACCAGATACTCATCGAGGGATACGTCTAAGCATACAAACTCTTTAACTACACTATCGAATGCTAGATTTAGCAATTATGATTGTAGATTACCCTTAAGAACAGTAGAATTGGACCCAATGATCCCCGTATTCATCCACACACAATCAAAACATGACCTCGACGACTAGATGAATATTAAGATTATCGGACAACCATGATCACGTAGGGTAGCTCTTCTATGAATTCTCATAAGCAAGTGGTACATATGGAACCACTAAAATACTTTAACAACTCCAAGACAACACCAATTATGTCATTCGAAATAACCAAATTTTCCCAATCTTCCCACTTAACCAAGAGAACATCGCAAGATTTCGTACCCCTGATCCACCACTAGGGATCCACCCACAAAAGTGAAAACACATTAGAGCATAGCTAGTGAATCATACTCACAATACTAACAACCATCATAAACACTCCGACCATTTTCCTTATTATAAATCAACATTTTAAAATGAAACCTTTCTTAGGTACTTAACAATCAATAGTAGTAAACTTACGACTCAACGTAGGTGTAAGTCCCTTCAAATGCTCAATTCCGGATACAATTGATCATTTATCACCTTGCCAATTCATACCTTGACAAAATACATCGCCACGAATGTAGACTTACAATGAAAATTCTTACTTGTAAATTCAACAGTATACCACAATCCCTTTCTCTATCAACATTAGCTTCTGCCTTGAAGATTTTTATGAATTCATGGATCTTCATTTTATTATTGATCACCTCTCCATTGATCTTACAATACCTTTCTCTAACAATTCAATCGTACTCATTACTAACCTCCAACAAAACAAAGCACTTATCATCACACCCGAGCTAATGTTTGTACCCTCCTTTCTCACGGCCTTTTCCAATAGTTTTTAACTAATCTGAAGGACTTGTGACACTATTACCATAGTCACAACAAAATGAATGAAATCATACGTCTCTGAACCCAATTATCTACCCCTCTAAAGATATCGCTTTAGCCTTTGCAATCAAATAAAATATTCTTTCTATAGCCTCTCTCTAAAGGTTGTACTACATCCCACTATTTTTCTTCATTATAACTCTAGCTCTTTTAAATCCGATTCGAGCAGTGTCCCACCATCTCTTAAAACTTTCCATACAACCACTTTACTCACAAAAATTTAGAAAACCACAACCTTAGATACTATCAAGTCGTAATTACTATACAAGAATTCGTTTAACCAATAATCTTATTATATAGTTGCATCCCATCACAATCCATTGCAAACTCTTATTACCATTACGCTCAATCAGCCCTGACTATCACTATGAAGTCAACCTTTTCATCAACATGACACCTAAAACTCAGGTATGCTCATCAAATTCAAAGGACTAACCCAATCTTGGTACACATTTTCTTACTAAAATTTTCAATTTCCTTCACCAAAGTATACTCATTGGGACCTTTCTTATCCATAAGCTTGTCATTCTGATATCAATCCACTCATTTATGGCTTAAGATAAATTCACCAGTCCTCATACCAACCTCCTTCTTCTTAACAAACAAGGCAGGAGCACCCCATAGGGAAGCACTAGGACGGATGAAACCTTTATCAAGAAGTCCTTGGATTTAAGCCTTAAGCTCTCTTAATTTTACCGGATCCATACAATACGGAGGTATGGAAATGGGGCGAATGCCAGTTTCCAAGTCAATGCAGAAATCTAAATCTCTATCCGGAGGCATACCAGAAAAATCAGTAGGAAACGCTTAAATAGACTCAATAGAGGGAGACTCAACCTCAACTTCCCAAATATGAGCCAATTATGCCAAACAATCCTGCCCCACCAGTTTCCTAGACCGAATGGAAGATATGATCTTAGCTAGCTTAGGCTTGTACACCCCTTCCCACTCTAATCTTTCCCTTCCGGGGTTCACTAGAGTTACCAACTTAGTATTACAATTAAGCCCGATATAATAGGGGGACAACCAAGTCATGTCTAAGATTATATCAAGTCAGTCATATCCAGCATAACCAAATCAACCCAAATCTGAAAATCCATAAACACAACAGGACAAACACGATATACAAGAGTGGCTATGACTGACTCTTTAACTAGGGTAGAAACATGGATGGGGGCAACAAGTATATCACAACTCACATCAAATCCCAAGGCAATAGAACTAACATGTACGAATAGGTAGAATCAGATCACACAAAACAATAGTCATTCGGGCACAGACAAGAGTAGCATTAGTGACCACTGCATCACACACCTCAAACTCGATCTTGCCCGAAAAAGCATACAACTGAGCACTGTCATCTTGACGAGCAACCTCCTCACCTGGCTGCACTACTCCTCTACCTGCATTACCATTTCCCCAGTCTCCACGACCTCGCTGATTTCCTCCTCATATGCCCAGGTTCTCCATAATTTTAACACACTTATAACTTATATTCGATTGTTGAACACTGAATTAGATCGTGGGGGTTAGTTCGGGTACGATTTGGGGTCCATAATTATGACTAGGGGAAAACATGGGAGACAGGGCTGAGATTCTGTCTCGCCCTATCCCGCTCTGGTGGGAGAAATCCCGCACTAGCGGTGTCGCACTGGCGGAAAGATCCCGCCCCGCCGGCTCAGACAGAAACAGTACCCAGGCAATAAATTTTTCTGGAGTTTTTCTCCTCTCTAAATCTCCCAACTGCTTTTAGATTTACTGAGCAATTTAGGATAATCATTGTCTACCCCGAGTCAATCCAACGATACACAATCCAACTCATTCTCATTAATTCAACACCATAACCCACACATCCCCAATATACACCCAGACTCTTACACGACTATCAGTTGGTCGCAACACACGTCCATATTTCTCGCTTACGAATCATAATGTAATTTATCTAGACCCTTGTACCTAATCACGTGATGATTTTCTTTTCACAATAAGTTTCACGACACTAAAGCAGTTACAACTTGTAAACAAGTCCAAATTCTTTAATTAGTTCGTTCCATAGACGACCATTACTGATCATCTATGCCTTATACGACCCCTAAGGCCAGATACTAATTGGAACCTTCTCGGTTCTAATTAACTTGCTTGTGTCCCTTCAGTCGGGACTACAACGTCTAGTTCACTTTGTTGAGATACCAATTGAAATCGGGAGATACCAATTGGACTCAACTCATACCACAAGCGACAATAGTAGCTAGTGAGCCCCATAAAACTGCTAATTTCAATCATAGAACTTGGTCGGGCCCAATTCTTAACCACCTCAATCTTTAACTGATGGTAACTAAACCTTAAATCAATCTTAGAGAAAATTGATGCACTTTGCAATTGGTAAAAGAAGGTCATCTATCCAAGGCAATGGATACTTGTTCTGAATGGCGACCATATTCAACTGTCGGTAGTCTATACACATCCTCTCTTGCGAGTGATGGTATTACCATTTTTGTTGCTCTAGTTCGGACCATAGAGTGAAGGAGGAAATATACAAATTTGTATCACCCAGATACCAACTGGATTCAAGTCATAGCATAAAGGAGTAGAAAGAAGTAAGTTTTTTCTAAAGTCATATAGCCTCTCAAAGAAAAATACAGACGTCATCGTACGTTCCGTAAAAATCTACTAGACTCGTTTTGGTACAATGAGATCGACGAACCAAGGGCACCGATACCAACTTTATCACGACCCAGACCGTCATGATTGACACCCACACTAACCCTCTGCTGGGAGAACCATTACTACTACCCAGACTAAACAACTTAACCAAAAACTATGCATTTAAAGATACAGAAGCAGGTTTAAATGACAATAAAAATATGGAGTTCCCATAAACTCAAAAGTTTTAAGCAAATAATTTAACCAAAACTAATGCGGAAGAACAACCCCTAGAACCTGAAAGTCATTGTACCAAAACTCTACCAACGACAAGTCTAAGACCAAGGGGTACAACCCCAAAACTAAACAAACACCTTAAACAAATAGTCTGAGTCTGAAAAGAGTGGACTTAAACAAGAAACATCCATGGCAGCTCGAAAGAAATGGCTCACCCTTGAATCCGGTCATGCTCAATAGTCACCTAATTGAGGCCTATCAATAGCGCCTGAAGATGCCCTATACTCAACAAAGAACAAGCAAGTGCAGTATCAGTACACAACCACAGTGTACTGGTAGATCACACGGCTATCCTAATAAGTGAAACACATGCAAGTAACCACAATATTATAAACAGGTATATACCAAACATATACAATATTAGTCATCTTTTTAGGATCAATGTAGCATCCCACATTTTCAATAATATACATTGGTTATCAATTTAGAGCAACATACAGTCTTCCAATCTCAATCATCATTAGATATGAACGTAATAATCACAAGTAGATACATAACACAATTCAATGGTTCTCTCACGGAACCCAACAACACCCGATCCATTCAACAAACCACAATCATAATCACAATGTATATTCTCACAATCATACAACAAGAGGTGATTCATGACATACAATTATTCAATTATCCTCGTTTACGATTAAGGTGATCAATAATGCAACATTCGCATACATACATGCATTATAATGAGAAATTACAAACATATATCACACCAACATGAAATCACAACCATCACCTACCTCAAATCCAAGCTTAAATCCCCTAAGGAACTTGAATCTTCCCTTTCCAGATTATTCCCGCTTGTTCATGGTTTTAAAACTTACAATTAACGCAAGGATTAATAAACGAGGCATAATTACCTGAATTATAATCAACATTATCAACCCTAGGCCATCCCAAGATTTCAATACCCAAATTAGGGTTTTTTCCATCATTAACTTTAGATCAAAACCTTTCCCCAATGATAAATACCTAAGAAACTACGTTCTACGGATCAAAAAATGGACCAAGAGATAAAACCCTACATTTAGCCTCAAGAATGGTGAAAAATAGTCAAGAACTCTTTTGGGGTCATTCCATAGCTCTCAAAGTAAAAAAGTGCAAAAAAAAGATGTTTTGGGGTTTATTTACGACCTTAAGTCGTGTCGGACCCGCTATAGCGGTACTCACCTTGCTATAACAGCCTCG
Organism: Solanum microdontum; assembly: GCA_036250385.1. Lineage (NCBI taxonomy): Eukaryota > Viridiplantae > Streptophyta > Magnoliopsida > Solanales > Solanaceae > Solanum > Solanum microdontum. The sequence continues at coordinate 7,056 of JAJONQ010057331.1, forward strand.
CACTGGAGGTAGAAATCCCGCCCCAGCGGCTTGCACGGAACCAGTGAGCTATTTTAATAATTTCAAGACCCTCATTTCACAACACAACTTTAACCAACAACGCTCAGAAAATATCGTTCACGCTAATATCAATTTCGGGAGTTCTACTCACTCGAATTCTATTTCGTAAAGTCGTACGGGTTCCTTAACGTCTTAGCTATCCACTCACACAATCAATTTCATTATTACACTTCTCATTCATTACCAGATTTCACTAGATTTGCCTGACTCCAATTTCATCCAAATCTAGACTAGGATAGGAAATTTCAAGTTACTACTCAAAAGTTTTTCTGGTCCAATTCTTTCCCCATTGGCTTTTCCCTAACGACAGAACCAGGTGGTTACATTTTGTCCTTTATTGATTTGTCAAAATGGTCAAGTAATTAGGGACAACTAAACAAGAAAAAATGGACAAGTAATTAGGGACAGAGGGAGTACTATTTAATACTAATATAACATCAAGACCTATTAATAAATATAAATGTTAATTATAGGGAAGGAGAATGAGTTATTTTTTCTACTAGAAAAATTTGGGCAACATTAATGGTGTGTTATTGTTTTCATTTCAAAAGTTAATGGCGAGGAAATAATTACTTTTAGAGGTCATAAATGTTACTTTTATGTTTTTTCTTTAATGAGGATATAATTAAATATAAAACCTTAATATTTTATGTATTTTAAAATGAGGAAAAATCTTCAAAAAACTACAAAAAAGATAAATAGGATTTGAGGCCTTAGAGAGCGCCACATCATTGTTTTTATGTTTCAGCTTTATATATATATATATATATACTGATGATTGGCGTTTAGTATACAAAAAATTACAATGTTGGGGTGATTGTACTAGCGCTATTGATAAGAGTATTGAAAAATGCAATATTGTTGTTGAAGAAAAGTCTTCTCGAAAGATATCATGATGCACCATGTTTTCGAAAAAGTATCATGATACATCATGTATCCAAAAGGTATCATGATACATCATGTATAAGTATTATGACACATCATGTATTCGAAAGGTATCATAATACCTCATGTTTCCTAAATGTATCATGATACATCATGTATCCTAATTAAACGTATCATGATATACATCATATATCCTAAAAATATCATGATACGTTATGTATCTTAAACTTTTCATGATACATCATACATAGTTATTAATTACTCAGATTATGCAAGATTTTTTATGAACACCAAGTGTATCATGATATACATCATGTATCCTTAACATATCATGATACATTATGTATCCTAAACTTATCATGATACATCATACATAGTTATCAACTGCTCAGATTATGTGAGATTTTTTGCCTATTAATTATTTGAAATAGGATAATTTCCCCATATTTGAATTCTTCTTTTGACTTGTACAAATATGAGCTTTTGCTTAAGCAACTCAAGAGAAAATTTTAATATTATTTTTTATCTCAACTTAAATACTTTTTTATTTATTTTGTATGCGACTAAAATCAGAGGCGGACCTACGTAGGGAATCCCGGGTGCTCGAGCACCCACTTACTTTGTATCGAATTATGTATGTTTCTATAGAAATTAAGAGGAATAGTATAAAATTGGACAACGAGCACCTATAGAATAAAGTGTTTGAGAGGAATAGTATAAAATTGAACAACGAGCACCTATAGAATAAAGTGTTTGATTGGCGCAGTGGCTATTTATGGGTGCCTAAGGTCCTTTGAATGGTTTTGCGTCTGGATTTGATTCCCGATTTTAGTACTTTTTGTTTACCTAAAATAAGTTTTGTTCTAGACTTTTTATAAATTACCATACTCATTTTGAAAATATATATAAGAGCAATATAACCAGCGGCAAAACAGATGTAACGGCTCTGCAAATAAGTGAAGCTTTCAATAGAAACAATAAGCAAAGCTCAAATTTTGTGTAAACTCTTTTTGTTGAATTATACTTTGTAAACGGCTCTACAAAGAATGAAGCTTTTGATCAAATTTTTGCTTACCAAAATGAAATCTGAAGGTTCTCATCGATGCCCAAAACGGAGTCAGAGAAAGCATACTGAAATTCCAAGCAACGATTCAATGGGGTGTTTGCCAGAAGAACTGATCAAAGCAATTCTTGTAAGGGTTCCAGTTAAATACCTCTTACAATTCAAATGTGATTCCAAAAATTGGTTTAATTTTATTTCCAGTCCTAAATTTGTGAAAACTCATCATAGTTTTTCTGCTAATGATTACACCCGCCATATATCTTTGTTACAATATTATGCACTATCGACAAATATTAAATATTGTTATGTTAGCTCTTTATTTCATAACTATGTTAATGAGGCACTTGATTTGGATTGTCCCATGAAAAATCCACCTCAACGTGTCTATGTTTCGGGTTCTGTTAATGGGTTGGTTTGTCTTGCCGATTGGTTTAGTAGGTTGGTGCTATGGAATCCATCAATTAGAAAGTTCAAGAAAGTGTTCGGCTTTGTGCCTACACAGATGCGTAAATCTTGGTCCAAGTGTGGTTTTGGATATGATAAGGTTCATGACAATTATAAGGTAGTGGGTATTTTTAGTAGCATGATTAAGACCAATTTCGAGGCCGTGATATATAGTTTAAAGAGTGATTCATAGAGAACACTTGAAGATTTTAAACCTGGAGTGAGTTACTGTGGTGAGGCTAAATTTGTGAATCATAAGCTTCATTGGATTGCATTTCGTAGACGTCGTATGGGAATCACATCTATTGATTTGGTTGATGAGAAATGGGGAAAGTTGGAGATGCCCAGCTACAACAAAGGACGAGATTTGAAGCTTGGAGTGTTGGGAAGTTGTTGGGATAAGTATTGTTTTGATAAATGACTAAATGCAAGGAACACGTTGGCAAAGTGATCCCATGAGAAACTGTTTCAAGAAGGACTTCTAATTAATAAAGGAGTTTCATTGCAAGAAGAACTCTAAATGAAACCGAGTGGTGGAATGAAAGAGGAGTCAGTGAAGGAGTAGAAGACTTCAGAAAGAAAAAGAATAAATAGGAGAAGAGGCATCCATACTTGTTACGCATTTACAAAGCAAACTAATTGAGAGATTAATTTCCAGAGTGCTGCTGATCAAAGAATATAGAAGAACAGATCTAGGAAGTTTTCTTAGTATTTGTGATTTTTATATTTTCTAGATCAATGATTTATAAACTGATTATAGGATCTTAGTCTTCAAGTTGAGGGCAACTCAAAGACACTAGGAACACATACCTTGGAGGTTTGTGCCAAAATTGAGATTAAGTAGTGAATCTTTAGGTTAGATAAATTATTGTAATCTCATTGTTGGTTGAGGCTCGTAGTTATTTAGTGAAGTAGAGGTAACTCCTATTGAGGAACAGGTCGTGGTTTTTACAATTTTTGAGTCGAGTGTTTCCACGTAAAATATCGTGTTCTTACTTTACAGTCTTTACACCTTTTTTGAAACACGTTAGGCAACTTGGTTCACTTAAGTAAAGTAAGATAAAAGTAAAACAATCTAGCACTACTAAAAAAACAGTGAATACCGACCTATAAATACCGACCTCCGGAGGTCGGTATTCCCTGAAATACCGACCTAAAACTGACATCCCAACTTAGGTCAGAAAAAGCTTGGTCGCTATTCAATACCGACCTCTAGAGGTCGGTATTTACCGAGAGGTCGGTTTTTATTTTATGTCGGAATATTCATTTTTTTAAATTCCGACCTCTGGAGGTCGGTATTTTTATTTTTGTAATGTTGAAATTCTGACCTCCGGAGGTCGGTATTTTTTATTTTTGTAATG
>JAJONQ010057332.1:0-14925 GCA_036250385.1 Solanum microdontum
TTAGATGTATTTTAATGGTGATTTCACCTAGTGGTTGTGGTTTAATTTAATGGGTTTGTAGTTGCAAATACAAAACCACCCATGTGTTTTTGGCTTGCGAGAGAGAGAGGTCGCGAAACCAAGACCGCTAGACTGATGGCCTAAGGAGTGGATTGAGGTTAAGCCCGAGAGGGTGAGCCCTAGTCCCATATCCTAACACTCAGCTCGAGAGAGTGAGTGGGGTAAGGTGTAGGCTGGCCTTCATGCGGCAAATGGGTGTCCGAGAGGAACCCATTTGAAACGGGGTAAGTTGCCCGAGAGGGAACTTATTTCCCTCTGAAGCTTTGCCTAGTCACTATTATCTTGCAAATTTCCTATCGAAAGCGTGTACCCAACGATTTATATCAATATATATTGCGGTCACACCCCAAGAATTTCTCCCCATACTTTATTTCCCCTTTATTTTTGTTGTTTTTATTATACTTGTGACAAAACCCCATTTGATATTTGACACATTTGTGTCACTTTTTAGATTTCTAATGTTTTTATTCGTAAATGTCTTTAGCTATGACTAATTAGAACTTAATTTTATTTTTCTATTAATTCTCAAAACCACTCCCTTGGGACACGACCCCAACCCTTGGTTGGGTTACTATATTATCGATGATTGTAGACACTCGTACCGTAGGTTAGTGTCGTTGGTCACGATAAACATCAAAATGGCGCCGCTGCCGGGGAGTGGTGTTACTTGAGTATTCTTAGTTTATTAGAGTTTTTGTTTTTATTAGTGGTAGTTTACTAATTTATTTTTTAGTTTAGTTTTGTTGATTGTGTAAACATTTCAGAATGCATGAGTGTTAACGGTAGTAACGGGAGCCAGGTAGGGCATCAGGACGACATCGACAACCTCAACGATGTGCAAGAGCCCAATATTAATGATCCGCATCTCATGGGAGGTGTTGGAGCTATCCATCTACCTCCAGCAGAGGGAAACATGTTATTCCACATAACAAGCACCACGTTGCAACTTTTGCAACTAAAGGGACTTTTCAGTGGATTAACTCATGAGGACCCACACGAGCATGTTCAAAACATTATAGATGTGTGTGGACCATTCTTGTTCAAGAATCAGTTCGATTGAGGCTATTTCTTTCTCACTGATGGGTGAGGCGTGAAAGTGGCTAGCTGAGTTGCCACGTAACTCGATCACTTCGTGGGAGGGGTTGGTTACTGCATTTAATTTGCAATTTTTCCCTCACTCGAAGATGATGACTATTCGGGATAGCATCCAAAGCTTCTAGCGTCTGAGTGGAGAGCCTCTGCTTGAAACTTGGCTCAGATTTAAAAAACTGGTGCAACAATGCCCAACCTATGGTCTTCCTGATAACATGCTCCTTCAATACTTCTACCAAAGTCTTGATTCGGTAATCAAAGGTGTAACTGATAAACTCTCACTCGGAGGTTTAATGCACCATCCATACGCAGTAACTACCCAGCTTTTAGATGGCATGACAACCATCAACAAAGCGTGGTACACTCGTGAGGACTAAGTCTCCCCTATCACCTCCAGCTATCTAAGGAGCATATTGAAAAGGACAATGAGAAAGACCAAAACATGGCTAAGATCATGACACAACTTGATATTCTATCTAAGAATGTCATGGGGGCTGGTGCCCGTGGTGTAAATGTTGTGGGGGTCGGGAGCACGAACCCTGAAGAGATGAATTTTGAAGCCTTGTATAATGAAGAGGTGAACTTCCTAGCCAACTAGGGTGGTGGTTATCGTTCAAACTACCCAAGGCATGGTGGTAACCAAGGTTGGGTAAGAGATGAAGGATGGAAGGATCGTGAATGGATAGACCGAAATCCTAATTAGAAGGATAGGGAGAAAGATAGACATGTGCCTCCCCACAAGCGCCAAAAGCCAAAGGATTCGGAGGATGGTAGGTTTGACGATATGCTTTCGCGTATCCTCAACAAAGTTGAAGGGTCAGACAAAATGCTGAAAGGCATGAAATAAGATGTTTCTACCCTTAGCCAGATCGTCACTTCCCATTCTGTTCCAATCAAGCAGTTGGAGACCCAAATGGGTCATATCTTGTCTCACCTCAATCTGAGATAGCAAGGGGATTTTCCTAGTGATACTATGGTTAACCCAAGAGTGAGATTTGAAGGCGGACTTGCGTCGTGCCACGACGTTAACTAAGGTGTTGTTTGGGAGGCAACCCAAATCCCTTTAAGTGTTTTTTAATTATTAGTAGAATAATGGTGTGTTGTTTGTACAGGTTAAAGTTAGGGAAATGTTTGAAAAATTGTATAAAGGCGAGCAAATGATCCAGTCGGCGCATCGCCGATGAGATCGGTGATCACGATTCTTTCCGCCGTCAAACTCAAGGCACTGTCAGCTTGGATCCTGTAAAACTCGGCGGTCTGTAAAAAAATGAGAGGTGGATTGCTAATCATATTAGCGATCTCGATAAAGACCGTCGTTGGGATTCTCACCTGAACTGCAAACTCTGTTATATTTGGCACTTCGCCAAGTAATTGAGCGAAACCGACTAATCTCGCCGAATGAGCAGAAACTGGACGTTCATAAGCCACAGGTTTAAGAGTTCAATTTCATTCACTTTGTCCCTTTTTACAAATTCACACTCGCACTCTAGGAGTATCATTTCTTGCACTTTTATAGTATTTTAAGTGTCGAAGTGTGCTTGGATTTGGATCGCATTGCTGCCTAGCACATCCGTACTATCTAATTTGGCATCAAAGGTTGGTAACTTGAACCCCGCGTTTAATTTATTAAAATTTTACTTATTTGCATAATGTTAATATGGTGAAAACTGTTGTTGAGTCTCTGAATTGATGGGATTGCATGTGCTACCAACTATGATTCAACACTTACTGTGTAACTGGTAGAATCCCACTCAATTGTGCTTTGATTTGAATTGTGTTGTTTTGGGTGTGTAAAAATCGTTGCAGGTCTTCGTTGGATTCAGACATTAAAAGCTTAAATTGTGTTATCAGTGGTTGCGGGGTTGGATTTGAAAGAAATGGGTTAAAATTAGACATGTTTGGCTGTTTGGTGAGTTGGGTATATATCGCCGAACTGCTCGGCAAATCGCCTATCGTCCCCATTTCACTTTTAACTGCATGATAAATGTATTGATTGAATTGTTACTTTAGGCGATAAACCTGATGTCGCCAAGTGCACTCGACGACTCGACGAAAGTCTCCTTGTCTGGCCCTTTGTCTGCACCTTTGTATCATCTGTGCAGTATTTTTCAACACATCGTCTGATTGGGTAAGCACTTTACCAACTAGCTTGGTGAAGCAACTCCACACCTAGAACCCCCTTTGCTCCCATTTTTAACATATTGTCTAAATTTTTCTTGAAGCCTTTTGCAGAAATGGCTAGACCAAAAGTAGCAGGAAGGGAGATGCCACCCCGACAACTAAGAGCACGAGATTTCAAAAGAGACGAGAAGATAGTAGAACTGGCAAAGAAAGAAAAGAGAGTAAGAAAGCAAGTGCCAGCAGAAGGATCCCCGTTGATTCCACTATTCCTTCGTGGAAACGTGGATTCTACACAACAATAAACTCCTTCAAGGCAGCCCATGAATTGGACGAGATGATTGCAGTTAATATTGTTGCAGAGGCTAGGGCGAATGCACACAATGTGACCCAGAATGATAATCCGGGGACCATTATCGAATTTTAGGTTAATGCATCCGGCAATGATGCACCATCGGATGGAGCAAGCATGTAGAAAGGATCCCCTCTTTACCTCCCTCTCTGTCTTTCTTTAATTGACACTCTGGATATTTTGTTTTGTACATTTGAGGACAAATTGTTTTAAATTGTGGTGGGGTGAGGCCCACCTTTGTGTGCTACTAGTGTTTGTGTTTTGTTATATTTGGTTTTTGTGCTTATGCCGTGATAATACTGCTTTCTGTGGATGTTTGAACTTGTGGCTCTGGCTCCTTTTTGTTAAAGATTTTGACCCTTCCGAATAAAATTTTGAAAATTTTCGCCACCTCTTGTGTTGAAAATGGACGTTCTTGTACAAATTCAAGTTTCAGTTTCAATCAATACCGATGACTTGAATAGTGCTCTAAATTGAACAAGCATGAATGTGCGGCTGCAACGAGACCAAATGAAGTTGCATAGACAATATGTGAACTCTTTGCATCTCGTTGTGATTTGCCATTTATCGAATTGATTCTCTTGTGATGACCGTTGCACACTAGCGAAAGTGTGTAGTCTTGTTTGACTTAAGTGTCGATGCCTTGTGTGATGAGCTTACTTTGAACCTTGCATGAATAAACCCAGAATTTGCCCTGTTAGTCTGATTGATTTAGAAAGGTGTGCTCTTGAGATGATCTTAGGCAACTGTAAAGAGTGTGAGCCAAATTTGACATATACCTCTTTAGTGGCCTACCTATGATGAGCGTGTAAAATTCTTTTGAACACCCCTTGAGCCTTACCTTTCTTTGGAAGAACCTTGATGAACCCTAGACCTTACTTGACCCACTACCTATAACCCTTTTGATTTGTGGTTTAGTGAATAGCCAACTTAGGCCAAAATCCTAAGTTGGGGGTGTGGTATAAAGGGAAATGAGAAGTCAAGAAGTGTTGGAAAAGTCTCCCATAACTCATGGTGTTGCAAAACTATGGGAACCCTCCGTAAAATAAAAAAAATAAAAGACAGAAAAGAATGAAAAAGAAAAAGTTGTGGAATAAAAGTACAAAAGAAATTGGGTTTCAAGCAATCCATGGAGGTGAATAAAAAGATGATTTAGAAGCATTAGAAAAAGAATGGATAAAGGAAAAGAAGGTGATGCCTTGAGAATACCACATCTCATGAGGAAAAAGTCACTGAACCTAAATAACCATACATTTGCACTCAACCCCATTACAATCCTTAGAAAGACATTTTTGATCTTGAGTGAGCTGAACCGAAGATTGATTGGAAAATAAGGGCAAGCCTATGGGTGAAAACATGCATTGTGTTCCTCTTTTTGAGTTTGAGCGTTGCATCTGATTCCTGATCTTGAATTGATTAACCTCTGTGTGTGAATATAGAATCATTCTTTGTGTGAGGGCATTTAGATAATTTATGTTGAGTTTGAACTTGCACAAGTCGCAAGTATTGCGAGCATGAGAATTTGGTAATGGTGTGTCATAACTTGAATCTTTTAGTGCACAGTTGATCTTTGCATGAGTAATTTGAGTCTTGTTGTGTATGTTCATGATTTAGTCTTGTGTAGCACTATTCGAGACATCCATTTTGAACGACTGAACTTCAATTTTACTTGAGGACAAGCAAAATTTTAAGTTGGGGGTGTTGATGAGTCCACAAATTGGACTCATTTAGGGCTTTATTTTAATATAAATAGTGTCCTCAAATGCTCATTTTATCTCAATATCAAATGAAAACTCTTAAGTTTCAAGTATTTGAAGTTTTAGAGGAAGCATGGACACTTAGGAACAAAAAGGCTGAAAAGAACGAAAAAACTGAAGCCTGAGCATCGCCAATCACACTTGGCGAATCGCCGAAGGGACCCACTCTGCCCTTTGTTCCAGTATGCAAAGCCCTGAAGGAAGTGGATAAAAAGGCGATGATAAGAGCAGTCGGTGTGTCGCCGATCAGTTCCACGAAGTAGAACTATACCGCCCAATGATCCAGAACGCACAGATGCTGAAGGCAAAGCACAAACGGCGATGAACTAGAAGAAAAGCGAATCGCCGAGTCATTCGACGATCTCGACTAACCTCACCGAACGATCCGCCGCAACACTATTTTTTAAAACTATAAATACTCGTTGAGAGTTGTAGTTAGGGATTGAATTTTCACTTTAGAACATATTTTAATATTTTAGCCTTTATTTCTTCTTGAGTTCCAAGTTTGGAGAGGGTTTTGAAGAACTCAACTATTCAAAGGGTTTCATCTCCAAGAATTTGGGTTTGGCTCTTTTGGATTCTTGACTCTTAGCTTGTATCAAGACTTAAATCTTCATACCCATTTGAATGCAAACTCATTTTGATATAAATTTCTATCTCTTGTTCATGTCTAGCTAAAACACCCATTCTTGGGATGTGATTTAGCAAATATGTGTTGATATTATTGTTGGGTTTTGCTTGTTGATAGGTTAGATGTATTTAAATGGTGATTTCACCTAGTGGTTTTGGTTTAATTTAATGGGTTTGTAGTTGCAAATACAAAACCACCCATGTATTTTTGGCTTGCGAGAGAGAGAGTCGCGAAACCAAGACCGCTAGACTAATGTCCAAAGGAGTGGGTCGACATGAGGTCCAGCCCGAGAGGGTGAGCCCTAGTCCCATATCCTAACACTTAGCTCGAGAGAGTGAGTGGGGTAAGGCGTAGGCTGGCCTTCATGCGGCAAATGAGTGTCCGAGAGAAACCCATTTGAAACAGGATAAGTTGCTCGAGAGGGAATTTATTTCCATCTAAAACTTTGCCTAGTCACTATTATCTTGCAAATTTCCTATTGAAAACATGTACCCAACGATTTATATCAATATATATTGCGGTCACACCCCAAGAACTTCTCCCCATACTTGATCTCCCCTTTATTTTTGTTGTTTTTATTATACTTGTGACAAAACCCCATTTGATATTTGACACATTTGTGTCACTTTTTAGATTTCTAATGTTTTTATTCGTAAATGTCTTTAGCTATGACTAATTAGAACTTAATTTTATTTTTCTATTAATTCTCAAAACCACTCCCTTGGGACACGACCCCAACCCTTGGTTGGGTTACTATATTATCGACGATTGTAGACACTCGTACCATAGGTTAGTGTCGTTGGTCACGATAAGTATCAAACCATTATCAAATAACAATGTATGATTAATAACTAAGTAATTCTTGAATAGTGTTTATGCATGTATTGGTAATTCTTTCGCTTAGAAGTCTTTTTAACGGTGCGCAATATTAGAACTTCCCTTGTTGCTACTTGCCGGACCAAGGAGGTAGTTAATAAGAAAAGAAATATCAACAGAGATTTAGTGTGATACTATCTAATAGTCTTATGTCAATTGGTGCGAGAGTGAAAACTAAGTCATATATTGATGTGATGCTTAATATGAGGTAAAGGTAAGGGTTAGTAAAGTTTACACACGTAGCCGAACCAAGGTACGGAATAAAATTCCCTATTTGGAGGACCAATCACTTAGGGATATCTATTTGCATGTAAAACACAAGGAAATGATTACTATTATTAGGATTGTCGTGTTAAAAGCTTATGGGGAACACATACACCCTAGTTTCTCTCTCTCATTGATAACAACAAAGTTTGAATCTTGCTCTCTTATTACTTAAACAACAATCAGTTATTTGTTTCACAAATCCCTCCCCCTTTACTTACTTGTCCCAGAAATAAGTTGACTAAACAAATATGATAGTGACTTAAGTTTAAGTTTAAACCATATTCCTCGAGGGATCGACCCCAACCTACAAGTTGGGTTCTTTACTTGATAACGATCGCTTATACTTCTTTAGAAAGGCGTAATTTGAGCGTATCAAATTTTGGCGCCGCTGCCGGGGAATAAGGCTTTTGGATTAAATTTTGCTACATTATTGAACTTTATTCAATTATTTTCTAATTTTACATTTTCTTTTGTTTTTGTTTTCTTCAGGTTTCTACTCTAGTGTATGCCAAGTACAGGAGTCGAGGTGAACCATTGATCCCATACGATCCAGATTTGAGCAAAACTTTGAGAAAGATGAATAATCAAGGGATCCAAATCAATCCAATTGGAGGGAATCTAGGTGATGCAGTTGAGTTGTAGCCTCCAGGGGTTGTTAATGTGCACACTCAAGATCATGGTGGTAATCTACTTGGAGATGGATTGATGGTGCAGAATCAAGGCTGCAGGATAACTACAGGGTCGAGTTCAATAGTGCTGAATCAGAAAGACCCATTGTTCTCCCTCCACTACCTCCAGGGCATACATTTGTGGTGACGAGCAGTCTAATGTAGATACTAACTGCGATGGGGTTGTTTTCTTGTATGGCTTCGGAAGATCCACATGGGCACATGGCCAAGTTGAAGAGTGTCTACAAGAGTTTTGTGGGGCGACCGGAGTTGGATATGAATGTCATAGGGTTGAGAGTCTTCCCTCTATCATTGACTGGAGATGCTACGGTGTGGTTTTCTGAGCTTCTATATAACTCAATTCATACATGGGACCAATTGCATTAGGTGTTCATGACAAAGTACTTCCCGTTGTCTTAAAAGCTGAACCACAAAGAACAACTTCGTGGCACTACCTGGAGAGTCTGTGAGTAGTTCGTGGGATATGTTCACTGCATTCATAAGAAGTGTTCCGAATCACCGCATTGATGATGAGTCACAGAAGGAGTATTTCTATAGAGGTCAGGATGACAATGGTAAGGCTATGATTGATTCTATCGCTAGAGGATCATATGTTAAGTGCACTTTTGAGGTGATTGATCTTAGGAATATTTATGTGCCTAAGTTGTCAATATGTGCCCATAAGTCGATTAGATTGAATAATGATTTCTAGTTATTATCTTGATTTTTGTTATACTTGTGATGAATTTTTGCACTTATACACATGATTAGTTGTTTCAGGAACTCTTAAGAAGATTTGAGTTGAAATGGGAAAGAATTGCAAAGGCGTGCAGGATTTGGCTAAGTGTGGAAGCATTTAGGTCTGGCGTACTGGCAGGCGCGCCGCACTAGGATTAAAGTTCAGAAGGATGTTGATGGCGCGCTGCTTCACGCGCCGCGCCAAAGGGAATTGTCTTCAACACTTGTTTGGTGCTCTGTACTGGCAGGCGCGCCGCGTCAGGATTAAAGTTCAGAAGGATGTTGATGGCGCGCTGCTTGACGCGCCGCGCCAAAGGGAATTGTCTTCAATACTTGTTTAGTGCTCTGCAAGACGCGCCGCGCCTGACACAAAAGTTCAGAGCGCATTGCCAGGCGCGATGGAGGCGCGACACGTCCCTCTTTTGCCAACTTTTCCAATTTTTTAACATTAAATAGGATTCCTAATTTGAGTAGGATTTGTTCCCAACTTTTCCTATTAGTATAAATAGATCCTTAGGATTCCATAATAGGGGTTCGACTTTTGATTGAGTATGCAAGAGCAGGACAACAAGTTTTGGAGGTTTTAATCCTTGAACTCTTTTATTTTCTGGAAATTGCATGAACTATTGTATTTTCTTGTTTTTTAATAGCATGAGTGGCTAAACGCCCTTGTTCTGGGGCTGTAGCTACGAATTGAATGTTGAATATTTAAGGTTTATGAATTAATTATTGGTTGTCATTATAAGTTACTTTTATATTCTTGTTTTAGTATTTCTTGACTGTCCATCTAGAGATAAATCTATTGTCTAATCTTAAAATCGGGAGAGGAGAGATAAGATAGATCAGAGAATATAGAGTGCTCGATCGACCAATTAGATTGAGGTGATTTGTGTTCAAGAGTGACGCCCGGACGAACAACTTGCTTGGTTACTAAATAGGATGAAATATAAATGCTCGCCAATTAGTTTATTTATCCCCGCTCAACGATGTAGTTAGATAGCTAATTGGAGTAGGAGACTAGAGGTGTATAGCCCGACTCATACAATTAACCCTATAACCTAATAACTTGACAACTGAAATTAGGTCTAAGCTAATAATATGATACATGATATTCAATATATGTTGCAGCCCTGGAATTTCTTTTAACTTGCTTGAAACATCATACTACTCCATCTTTTTAGAGAATATGCATATCATATTACCCAACATTGTGTTCCTTATGTTGAGGTGCAAAAAATACTTGAGTCTTTTCATTATTCACCGGTGGGTGGGCATCATGGAGGCATTCGTATAGCTTCCAAGGTTTTGCAATGTTTTCAATATTGGCCTACTATGTACACGGCTGCTGATGCTTTTTGTAAGTTTTTTGTGCAATCTGAAATGCTAGGGAGTATTTCAAGGAAGCATGAGTTGTCTTTTTCGTAAATTCAAGAAGTTGAGCTATTCGATTATGGGGAATTGATTTCATGGGACCTTTTCCTAGCTATTTTGGGAACAAATACATTTTCGTTGAAGTTGATTATGTGTCAAAATGGGTAGAAGTCGCGTCTTTACCTAACAGTGAAGGGGGAAGTGTCATGAAGTTCCTCAAGAAGTATATCTTGACAAGGTTTGGTACCCCTAGAGCCATTATTAGTGATGGAGGTTTCCATTTCTGTAATAGTCCATTAAAAGCACTTTTTATAAATATGGGGTGAAACACAAGGTATCCAGATGTACCACCCGTAGTCTAGTGGACAAGTTGAGGTGTCTAACAAGGAAATAACGAGAATATTGGCCAAATAAGTGAATATCCACCGCACTGGTTGGTCTAGCAAGCTTGATGATGTGTTGTGGGCCTACCGAACAACTTTCAAAAATCTTAGTGGCATGTGTTCATACCGATTTGTGTTTGGGAAATTTTTTCACTTGCTTGTTTAATTGGAGCATAAAGTTGTACCAGCGTTGAAGAGGGTGAACCTAAATTGGGAATTGGCTTCAAAGGATCATGTTGGCCGACTAACTGAATTGGATTAATTTTGATTGAAGGCTGAGCTCTGCGCTTTACAAGGAGAAAATTAAATGTTGGCATGACGCCATGATCCTATGCTTGGAGCTTAAGGTAGGTGAGCTCATTCTCCTTTTTAGTTCATAATCAAAACATTTCTCAAGAAAGCTTAAATCAAGGTGGACGGGCCTATACAAATAACCATAGGGTATGAGAATGGAGAAATTGAGATTGAAGATACTAAAGGTATAAAATTCAAGGTCAACAATCAATGGTTAAAATTATACATTGGGGAGGGTCATGATGTTAGAGTTATTGAAGTGGTGTACTTGGATGATATTTGAGAGTATGTCCACGTTGTTCCAGGACGTTAAATCAAGTTCTTCTTGGGAGGCAACCCAAGTTTTAGTTGTTTTCAATAATGTTTGTCACTTGTATAGAAAGGCAATGAGTAGTCCTCGAGTACATACATGTTTGCTTAGTCGGTGATCCTGATGGGTGGGCTACCTCTGCATTCACCCGTAGGATAAGTCATGAGGATGACGGTTTTGTCAACTTCACAAACTAAAGTACAAAAGGGCATTTCGCTGAGCACGGTTACTGTACCCGACATAGTCCACCTTCTTGGACTAAAATTTCACACAAATGCACTGTCACTTTGTGTGATCAGAAGGTTTTTTAGGTGATCCACCTATCCAATAAAGTGATCATCAGTGAGTTCTCCCAACAAGGGTAGAAAAAAGGTAGTTTCTGCAGGTGAGGTACTCATGTTCGGTGATTCACCTAACTTAAGCCAACTGAGGGATGCTCAATCAATTTTCACAAGGAGCCGCTTACCTTATGAATTTATCTTTACTTCTAGTATTGAGGACACTATTTTTATATTTTTTGGTGGGGTGTGAAGAACTTCTAATGCTTAGAACCTTACTTTTTGTATGTTTGGTTTCACTATCATCTCTCTCTGTATTGCCGCATGATTTTAGACTTTGAAAAATAATTAAGAATGCTTGAGTTGTAATTACTGATATTCAAAGATCAATTATGTTTAATATTGATGTCTTGAATAGTATTCATGATACAAAATGTGTTTTGTGTTGATATGGAAAGATGTAATTAGTATAATCTCACTTTTGAATGATCCTTTTTTATTCTTATGTTGAGTAGATGCGTATTGATGTATGCCTTGCAATGAATATCTCACACAAACTTTTTGAAGCTATGCTAAATAATTGTGTTTGATATTCCATGTGTTGTGAGGTCCTACTTGAAAGCATGCTCATTGAGTCCTAGAATTTGCCTTTTAAGTCTAATGGTCTAGCCTTGGT
The DNA here is from genome assembly GCA_036250385.1 of Solanum microdontum. NCBI lineage: Eukaryota > Viridiplantae > Streptophyta > Magnoliopsida > Solanales > Solanaceae > Solanum > Solanum microdontum. The sequence continues at coordinate 11,872 of JAJONQ010057332.1, forward strand.
GAATGCAAGAAATGATCTTCGACATGAATTTTGCGAGGAGATAAAACTACTCATGCCTTTAATTTGATGATCACCATGCGAGGGTTTGCAACCATCTTGGCCCTATTTGACCCTAAACCACTTGTTGCCAACCTTTTTGAAACCTTTTGAGCTAAATTCTCCCTAACTTGTGAACTATGATTCCTTTTCTGAGCATTTGTTTGTTTGAATAGCCAACAAAGGTCAAAAGCCTACGTTGGGGTGTGGAAAGGAAGGAGGAAAAAGTGACAAGTGGAAGGAAAATTAAGAGTAAGTGAGACTCATCGTTGAAGTTTGTTGCAAAAAGAATGAACCCCTCCCTAAAAATGAAGGGGAATTGTGAGGAAATAAAAGGGGTGCCCATTGAATTGAATGAAAAAGATATGTTTTAGTCTCAAAGCGAAAAGAATGGAAAGAAATTGAGAGGAGGTGAAAATGAGTGCAACAGTGCGTTGAAAAGTTGAAGTCACTGAGACAAATTGGCGACACCTTTACCTTTAGATCAATTACAAGCATAAAAGACCTTCGATATCTTGTATGAGCTAGGTTGTGTGATTATTAGAAAATAAGGGGAAACCTAGGGGATGAGGCTTGTATGTATTTCTCTTTCGAAGAGTATGAGTTGTATCGATTCCCAAACGTCTCTATTGATTTGCTTTGTGAGAGAATGGAATCGTTTTTTGTGTGAGGGCACATGAATTCATTTATTGAACCATGGTTTTGCATTAGACAATATGTACTAGTGAGCCTGTGTTTGGATTGATACCAGCTAGTCATCATTTGAAGATTTTTGAGCATGATTCAGTGTGGCATATGCTTGATAGTTATCTTGTTGTGACACTTGCATGAAAAATCAGATTAAGAATTATTGTAGACACTCTTGTTGAACTAATTTTGTTTTAGATTTACTTGAGGACAAGTAAAAGTTTATGTTGCGGGTGTTAATGAGTGGAAAAATTACACTCCTTTAAGGCTTTTTAGTCCAAAATAAAGTGTCTTCAATGCCTAATAATATCCTATTTTTGATATTATGTTGATGATTTTCAGCCATGGAGGCTAAAAGACAAGTATAGGATGAATGAATGAGAAAAGAAGCCAATAACAATGAAAAAAAGTAGAAATCCCCAAATTGTTGATCATCTAAAAAAGGGTGAATCACCCAAAGGGCTAAATATTCCATCGAGTCTCCCAATTAGAGCTCAAAAACATAATCACGTAGACAAAAAAAGGTGAGCTAACATATGAAATGGAAATTTGTCGAAGGAATTCGGCGAATCCAACTAACGCTGAGTTGGGTGAGAAAGACATTTTGGGAAAGTATAAATAACTTTGAAGCGAGAGAAACATGGGGTTTTATCGAATTTTATCAATCTATACTTTTTATGAACTAAAAAGGGAGAATACTCAGTTTTATTCTTATTTTGGGGTTTTGGTTAACCTTGTAATCGACAATTAATGGTTGAAAACAAATTGAGTGTTGAAGATTATTGCTCAATCTCAAAACAATGATGTTTTCTAACATCATAGGCAAAATTTCTTTATTTGTATGATGTGTAGCTGAAGCCCCATATTCTAGGGGTGTACTTATGCGATTGGGTGTTGATTTAAATTAGTGGGTCTTTTGTTTTTATCTTTTGTATCGCTATTCAACCATGGATATGAACTCTTTAGTGTCATGACCCAAGGGGATACCCTAGGTGTAACATGGTGTACTTGTTCCCCAAGGGGTCTCATACAAGCCCTTACCATATCATAACATAAGATAATAGGAAAATACGGAGAATTTAAAACTTTTTACAATTAAAGTCATTTTCATAAAAACAAACGGAAGTCTTTCTATACTTTGTATCAAACCACTAATATATGCAACTTTAGGATAAAACTCTTGGGACACAACCCATACAATAGTCTCGAAACATGGTATAAAAACATAAAGGAACTAGTGGATTTTGTCCTCGAAGCTATGAGGACTCACCAAGATTTCCAACTCCTTGAAACTTCTAGAAAGCTATCTCCAAGAGTAGAACTCAATCTCCAAACCCTACATTTGATGAGAATGTAGGCAAAGTATATGCTAGTACAAAATGTACTAAATATGTTAGCTAGTATAAGCATAAGAGCATAAGACAAGGGTTAGTCAACATAAGACCTAATCCAAAATCACACGAAATACTTCATGAAACATAAATCATAAGCATAAGATACAATATCACAATCATAATAAGCAAAGTCTCAAACATAAGCATCATATAAGCATTATTTGACTCTTAGTAATCTATACCATAATAGAGCTACTCCCAAGTATCGTAAAAGCATACATGTGCAATGCATGAATAGCATCCCATAATACCACCAAAGCCAAGTATCACTTTTTGGTAATCTTAACCATAGCCTATATACATGGTAAGTCCTAAGCCTTTCAACCATAAGGGCACCATACTTCTAAGTAATCTCAAAGCATATTTATGCAATGCATGAAAGACATCCCATAATACCCTTCACACTAAGAATGACCTTGAGGTCATCATAGTCATATTTACCCTACTTTGGTCTCATTATTAGCATACTTCATATAAACAAGGAAACTATCACCTTTAGTCAATCATATATGTAACAACCCTCAAAATGAAGTAGGACAAAAGTAGAGCCTCACATGGGTTTTATTCATTAATAACCTGTTAAAATATTGAATAATATCCTTTTTAGTCAGTTTTAAAGAGTTTGGAAGTTAAACGTCAAGGGACGACCAAGGCGTTCGGAAACTAGTCTTTTACGTGTTGGTGTGTTCTAGTATGTTGTTCATGTCTTTATGTGTTGTTTGGAGTCTAAAATCAGTGGAGGTGACCCTAGTGTCTTAATAAATGTTTTTAGGGTCAAAAAGTCCGGGTCCGACTCTGTCACGACCCAAGCCTAGGGCCTAGACGTGACATGGCGAATGAGGAACCCGAAGGAACCCCAAACAAGCCTCTCAAACTTGTCATCACACTTCATCGGTCGCGGAAGTACATTCAACATTAATTAACGGGAAATAGGGAC
>JAJONQ010057333.1:0-16945 GCA_036250385.1 Solanum microdontum
TTCCCTGATTTGTCCTCAATACCATGCCTGTTGATCTACGGTCATAACCTACGGACCGTGAATGGACCTACGGTCCGTAGATCACCTCCGTGGATGCCTTTTTCTGCAGTTCCTTCAACTGTGTCTAGCGCCTGAACACCTTTCCTGCAAAACATGATTAAAACACATAAAAACCAATATAAAAAGGCCCTAGACACACATAATTTGTAAGTGAATTGTATTAGAAATATCGTAAACTCACGGTATATCAACATGCCGTCTTTTGATCGCAGTTGTTACAATTGTGGAGAACTTGGTCATATGAGGAGAGATTGTCCCAATCCGTACGTGTCTGACCCCGTTCATAAGTAGAACAGAGTTGTGGTACTAGCGGGTAGCAGTAGTAATGGCAGAGGACGTCCACAAGGTGAGCAAAGAAGAAATCAGCGAGGTAGTGAGGGCTGGGGAAATTGTAAGTTGGGTAGAGGAGCAGTGCAACCAGGCAAGGAAGTTGCCCGACAAGATGATAAGTCTCAATTTTATGCCTTTCCGAGCAAGGCTGAGGCTGAGGCATCTGATGTAGTGATCACAAGTACTATTCTTGTCTGTGACCGGATGAGTACTATTTTGTTTGATCTGGGTTCTACTTAGTCATATGTCTCAGCTCAGTTTGCCTTGGGATTTGATGTGATTTGTGATGTGCTTGATCTCCCCATCCATGTTTCTACCCCAGATGGAGAGTCTGTCATAGTCACCCATGACTATCGTGCTTGTTCGTTCCTATTTATGGGTTTTCAGAATTGGGCTAATTTGATTATTATGGATATGAGTGACTTTGATATAATCTTAGGCATGACTTGGTTGTTCCCCTATTACGCTCTACTTAATTATAATGCTAATACTGTGACTCTAGAGATCCTGGTTAGGGAAAATTTAGAGTGGGAAGGGGTGTAGAAGCCTAAGCTAGCTAAGGTCATATATTTGGTTTGCGCTAGGAAATTGGTGGGGAAGGGGTGTTTGGCATAGTTGGTTCATATTCGGGATGTTAATGCTGAGTCTCCCTCTATTGAGTTTATTCTTGTAGTGTCTGAATTCAAGGAAGTGTTTCCTACCGATTTGCCTGGTATGCCTCCAGATAGGGATATAGATTTTGACAGTGACTTGGAGCCGGGCACACGCCCCATCTCCATTCTTCCTTATCGCATGGCTTTGGCAGAATTGAGAGAGCTTTAAGCTCAAATCTAGGAGCTTCTTGATAAAGGTTTCATCCGTAATAGTGCTTCCCTGTGGGGTTCTCCTGTCTTGTTTGTTAAGAAGAAGGATGATAGTACGAGGATGTGCATAGTCTACCGATAGTTGAGTAGGGTCACCATTCAAAATAAGTATCCATTGCCTTGAATAGATGATCTTTTTGCCCAGTTGCAGGGTGCATCAATTTTCTCTAAAATTGACCTAAGGTATGGTTACCATCAGTTAAAGATTAAGCTTGAGGATGTACCAAAAACAGCATTCAAGACCCGCTATGGGCACTATGAGTTCTTAGTGATGTCATTTCGGTTAAGCAATGCGCCTGTAGCCTTCATGAGTTTGATGAATGGTGTGTTCAAACTATTCCTGAATTCTTTTGTTATCGTCTTTATTGATGACATTTTGGTTTATTAGAAGAGTAAGGAAGAGCATGTCGACCATCTTCATATTGTTTTGGGTGTCCTTGGAAAATAGAAGTTGTATGCAAAATTGTCCAAGTGTGAGTTCTGGTTGACTTCAGTTACCTTTTTGGGGCATATGGTTTCAAAGGAAGGGGTAATGGTAGATCCCCAAAAGATCAAAGCAGTCAAGAATTGGGTCTAACCTAGCTCTGTGACTGAAGTTAGTAGTTTCCTGGGGCATGCCAGCTACTATTAACGGTTTGTGAAAATTTTTGCTTCTATCGCCACACACTTTAAAAGGCTAACCCAAAAAGAGGTGCCTTTCGATTGGACTGACAAATGTGAAAAGAGCTTCCTAAAGCTCAAGACTCTTCTTACCACAACACCTATTCTGACATTGTCGGTGTAAGGCAAGGATTTCATTATTTATTATGATGCTTCACATTCGGTCTTGGGTGCTGTGTTGATACAGGATAAGAATGTCATAGCTTATGCATCACAGCAACTGAAGGTGCATGATAGAAACCACTCGACGCATGACTTGCAGTTGGCAGCGGTATTTTTTTTTCTCAAGATCTGGCGACATTACCTTTATGGTGTCAAGTGTCAGGTGTTCACTGATCATCGTAGTCTACAAGATGTATTCACTCAGAAGGACTTGAATCTGAGACAACAAAGGTGGATGGAGTTACTCAAGGATTATGATGTTACCATTCAGTATCATTCGGGTAAGTCTAATGTGGTGGAAGACACATTAAGCCGGAAGATGGTGAGTATGGGTAGTCTAGGTTGATTGGTTGTGTCGAAGTGACCTTTCGGCAAGGAGATTCAGACCTTGGAGTCTAAGTTTTCATCTCAGAGAAAGGTGGGGTACTAGCCATCATTGAGGTAAGGCCCACATTTATTGAGGAGATCAAGGCCAAGCAGTTTGAGGATGAGAGTTTGAATGAGCTCAGAAAGAAGACAATGTCTGGCAAGGCACAAGATTCTGCTCTTGATGCGGGTGGTGTGCTCAGTTTTAGGGGAAGAATTTCTGTTCCCTGAGTGGTTTACTTGATTCAGAAGATGTTGATAGAATCTCACGGTTTGTTGTATTCCATTAATCTAGGTGTGACCAAGATGTATCGAGATTTGAAATGAATTTATAGGTGGCCTGCATGAAGAAAGGCATATCTGAGTTTGTGGCTATGTGCCAAAACTGTCAGCAGGTAAAGTATGAGCATCAAAGGTAAAAAAGTTTGCTTCAGCAAATGTCAATCCCAGAATGGAAGTGGGAAAGGATAGCTATGGATTTCATGGTTGGTGTTCCTAAGACGTTGGGGAAGTTTGACTCTATTTGGGTGGTGGTTGACAAACTGACTAAGTCAGCCCACTTCATTCCAGTTATAGTAGACTATAATTCTCAACAATTGGCTAAGGTTTATGTGAAGGAGATAGTGAGGCTGCATCGGGTGCCCCTTTCCACCATCTCAGACGGTGGTACACAGTTCACACCTAAGTTTTGGAGAATATTGCATGAGGAGTTAGGCACTCAACTCACTTTTAGCACAACCTTCCATCCACAGACGGACAGGCAGTCAGAGATAACTATTCAAGTGTTATAGGACATGTTGAGGGCATGTGTGATTGACTTTGGAGGGTATTGGGATAAGTTCTTGCCTTTGTGTGAGTTCTCCTATTATAACATTTACCACTCTAGCATTGACATGGAACCGTTTGAGTCACTTTATGGGAGGGGATGTAGATCACCCATAGGGTGGTTTAAGATTGGATATGTGAAACCTTTGGGGGTTGATTTGGTGAAAGATGCTCAGGATAAGGTAAGAAACATCCAAGCTAAGCTTCTAGCAGCCCAGAGTCGACAAAAAAATATGCATACCATTAGGTAAGGCACATGACATTTCAGGTCGGTGAGCAAGTTCTTCTAAAAGTGTCACCCATAAACGGGGTGATGAGATTCGACAAGAAGGGCAATCTTAGTCCTCAATACATCGGGCCATTTGAGATTCTTGAATGTGTAGGGTCAGTGGCTTATAGGTTGGCTTTACTGCCTAGCCTATCTGAAGTCCATCTATTGTTCCATGTGTCCATGTTGAAGAAGTATCATGGGGACGGAGATTAGATCATAAAGTGGGGCTCAGTTTTGTTAGACAAAGACCTTCAGTATGAGGAGGATCCGGTTGTAATTTTTGATAGCAATGTTGAAAAGCTGAGGACCAATGAGATAAAGTCCGTGAAATTTTAATTGAAGCATCGTCCGGTTGAGGAAGCTATTTAGGAAACCTAGAAGGACATGTGAGACAAATATCCCAGTTATTCGACGATTCAGGTACTACTTTACTCTTGCCTTAGCTCAGTTCTCCTAGTTTATCACTCGAGGATGAGTGATGGTTAAATTGGTATCTATTGTAATGACCTGTTCCCGTTGTTATGGAAAAGCCAATGTGGAATGAATTTGGGATAGAAAACTTCAGAGTAGTAACTTGGAAATTTCTCGCCTAGGACAGACTTGGATGAAATCTGAGTCAGGTGAGGTATAGGGAAATCCGGTAATGCATGGGGGATTTAATTATGAGTTTGATCACATGAGTGGATATCCAAGATGTTAAGGAGCCCGTACGACTTTATGTAATTGAATTCGGGCGAGTAGATCTCCCGAAACTGATCTTGGCGTGAAACAATAGTTTCAGAACGTCAGGGTTTGAGGATGTGTTGTGAAATAGGAGATTGGAACTCAAATTCCGAGTTTCTGTCTCCATGCAAGCCATTGGTGCGGGATTAATCCCTCCAGGGCAGGGCGCTGTGGCGGGATGGTCCCCGCTGTGGCGGGCTAATTGCGACTTAAACTGGGGAAAAACCCAAAACGTTATTTTCTGTGAAACCTCATTCTTAAGAGCTAAGGGACCACCTAGGGCAGTTCCTCATCAAATTCCACAAATTCTCGTGTCAAAGGTAAGTTAATTACTTCCCTAATCCGTATTTCAATTCTTAGAACTTAAAATCCTTGTTAATTGTCGTTGGGGGAGGGTTTTGGCCTAAAGTTAATGGTGGGAAAAGCCCTAGTTGAGCCTTAGGATAATGGGTTTGTCCTTGGGTTGAAATTTTGTTATATCTAGGTAAATTAGGCCTTGTTTATTGATCCTTGCATTAATTACTTGTTTTAGGAGTGTTTAGGCTTGGTTTCGAGGTAGGTGATGTTTCGACTTCCCATTTTTTTTATATATGCCTGTTAATTTCTCCATTGTATGTGAATAGGGAAACATGAATCGAATCTAATGAAATGACTAAATATGAACAATTACATGCCATGAACCTGTTACTTGATTGTGTGACTATCTACACTGTTCATTATGGGTGTGATTGTGATTATGGTTGTGCTCACTGGATCGGGTGTCACGTTCCGACACATATATTGGATTGGGTGTCACGTTTTGACACATATATATTGAAGCGAGTTTCACGTTCCGACACACTAACATTTTGGGTGTGGGTTCCTTGAGAGGACCATTTGGAATAGCACATTGCTCCTAAAATGATAATTGAATTATTTGTTCTGTATATGTGTGTTTACTGTGTTGTAATTACTTGATATATTTTGCTTATCGAAGTAATCACGTGATCCTACCAGTACACTATTGTTTTGTTTACTGATACTTCACTTGCTCTTTCTTTGTTGAGTACAGGGCATCTTCAGGCAGCTACTGACAGACCCGATCTAGGAGATCATTGACTGAGACCGGATTCAAGGGTGATCCAACTCTTTCAGGCTGCCATGGATCCATCATTAGTTTAGTCCATTCTTTTCGGACTCTGACTATATATCCACACTTTTACTTATGTTTAGTTTTCGGGGTTGCATCCCCTTTTTCTCAGACTTGTTGATTAGTAGAGTTTTGGTACAATGATTTTCAAGTCTAGGGGTTGAATTTCCGTGAGGTTTATGCTTGGTTGCTTTTGTTAAACCTTTTGAGTTTATGGGAACTCAGTACTTAATTCATCATCTAAATCTGCTTCCATATCTTTTTATGGGTTATTTTCATTAAGTTGCTTATTCGGGTTGTGGTAGTTATTCTCCCACCGGAGGGTTAGTGTGGATGCCAATCACGGCTGTCTGGGTCGTGACACAACCTGACAAATTGTCAAGCTAAAATTAGGACCCCAACTAGCTAGTTTAGAATTGGGAAAATTTCTCCTAAACTCTTCTTGATTCTCAAACCCAACACGAATACATGAGAACTTTCATACAATTCCTTCGGAAACAGACTTTACCAAAGATTCACAAAACAAAAGAATCAAAACCTTCATTGTTAAAGAATTGAACTTAATATGCAGAACTACGAATGGATCCTTTAGATATAACGATTTCTTGACTAAATTGAGATGTAGGGCGTAAGGACGAACAAGTCCAACATTGTAAGAAGCCTTATATACCCGAAAAGAACAAATTTCCTTAGCGAAATCGATGGAAACTTAAAGAACCCCTGAACCCTAACTTTTTCTTCTCTTGAAACCTTTCTCTAATTCCTCTAAATGTTAAGAACATGAAAACACGGTTTAACACTGATTTGACCCCAAAATTGGGTGAAGAAAAATGTTGCTAGGCTTAGAAGGGATGGGAAAAGACCAAACTACCTCTCTAAAAAAAGATTGAGGTGCCTTAAAAAGAGAGCCCTTACTAAAATGGGCATAACGTTTTACTCCAAGCTCAAAATGAAGAAAACTTGGTGGCGTTGAAAAGATGACTCAAAGAACTTTAATTTGATAGGTAATGGGCCACCTAGTTCTTTATGTCCTAAGATATATTATTGTTTGAAGTTGACATAAGAAAAATCTTATATTGAAACTCAATCAGTAAGAAAGCTATCAACTCCACTTTGTGCTATAGGGATTCTAGAGACCATAACTCATATACAAATAAATTCCACACTCAAGAATTGACCTTAAAATCTAAGAACAATTAAGAATCAGTCGATACAATCTTATTCACAAATGAAGAATAGTTCGAGTCTTAACTTACAAATTTTAGGGATGTTACAGTATCTCCCACTTGGGATCATTTGTCCTCAAATGATGGCTATACTAAGAATGAAAAGGGGTTATTCTTGTAACACCTTGAACTTTGGTCATTTTTAAGTTTTGGGTCAACTTCAAACGACCATAACTTTTTGCACATAATGAGTTAAGAGGCCAACGAGGTATCAAATCAAAGGTCTTTGAGTCCTTTTTCCAACACTGATTAATGTATCAACTACACCTCATCCCAATACTAGATGGAGATGATCGTTAAGCAGTATCAACCCAACAGAGGAGTTGGGGTCGATCCCACAGAGAGTAGTTATGTGTAGAATTCAAATATGAAGTTACAACAGTGATTTTTATAGCTAAAGGACGGAAGATTTTCGGAAACTATTAATGAAATTTGAAGGGTGACAACAATGTCAGGGTGAAGGGTTTTTAGATCAGAAAATAACTTTAACAAGTAACTGAGAACAACGAAATAGGAGAAAGGTACTTGGGGGATTGACCAACCAATTGCTAAATTTAATTCAATGGGTACAAATTGCTAACCAAAAGTGATAACTTTTCATCAGTAGGATGAAATTTAGGTGAGGCACTTTTCTCTTGAACAACTACCCCATTTCAATTGAGCTCTCTCGAACCTCAATTCTTTAAACATAAAGACTAGTCCACAAACTCACCACATCCACTCTATCGAGTTGAATGCATAACATGAGTCTTAGGATTCACTCTCTCGAGCTGAATGCATAGCATGAGTCTTAGGATTCACTCTCTCGAGCTGAATACATAGCATGAGTCTTAGGATTCACACTCTCGAATCCATCATGACCCACTAACTATGAGTGCCAACTTATCACTTTAGCTTTACACTTCTTTTTAAAGCAAGCTTAAAATACTAAATTATACTGAGATAAACATGCAATAGAGTAGTTAAACCCCAACGATAAGTCAGACCCATTTGGATTAGCACTAAAATTAGTAATAACTAACACCCATCAAGCCAAATTCAGCAATTAATCACATTGTCAAACCCCCAACATTGGGGATTTAGCTAATCATCATAAAAGAAAGAAATTCACTACCTAATACATGCTCCATAGCTGGGTATTTAAAATCGATGTTCTTAGATGAATAATATCTTTTCTATTACAATACCCAATTGAAATCTCTTGCCAAAATTGCTTCAAATCAACAAGAATAGTATTTTTGTTCTCTCTATTTCGTTCCCCAATGACTGAATGCCTTCTCTCTTTTCCAAAAGTTAATTTATATTGATCTGAGATATGACTTTTTGGGGTTGATCTGTGAGGAAAGTCGGGCTTCGCCGACCAGTCGGTGATTCAGTTTAGTGCATCAATTAGGCATCAATTAGGCAATTGAGGACATTAAATTTATATAAACAAAGCCACAAATGAGTCCAAATCTCGGACTCATCAACACCTCCAACCTAAACTTTTGCTTGTCCTCAAGTAAAGCTCAAGATCATCAGCTCAAAAAGGATGTCTCAGATAGTGTTGCATAAGACTCAACATGAATGGACACAACAACATTCAACTTACTCATGCAATTATCAATTTGTGCACTTAAAGATTCAAACTGTGACTCACCATTATCAAAGATGCTCAAGTTCACACTACTTGCTTCAAATGCAAGTTCAAGGTCAACAAAGGTACTCAAATGCCCTCACGACAAAAATGATTCCCTATTCATACAAAGTTCTTCAACAATTTATAGTTTCGGAATCACATACAACTTTCACATTCACAAATATGAACACATGCATGACTTCACCGATAGGTTTGCCCTTATTTTCCAATCAACACTCGTTTTTGTTGACTCAAGATCAAAAAGGTCTTTTCAAGGCTTGTAACGGGGCTGAGTGTAAGAGTGTGGTCATTTAGGCTCAGTGGCTGCTACCCACATGAAGTGTGGTTTGAACATCACTTTCTTCCTTTTCTTCATCATTTTGATCATGCTCATAATTCACTTTCAAATGGACTACCAGATACCCCATTTCTTTTGCAACTTTGAGTACTTGATTTCACAACTTTTTCATTCTTTTTCTTTTTCTTTTCATCTTTTCTCTCTTTTTTTTACATGGAGGGATTCAATCTTTTTCAAAATCATTGCTCAAAGGGGAATTTTTCACACTTCATAATTTTCCTTCTCTTTTCACCACACCCCCAACTTAGGCTTTTGGCCTAAGTTGGCTATTCAAACCAACCACCCTTCATGAGAGTTAGGGGTGAAAGGATAAATAGGGGTGACAATTGTTCAAGTTTCTTCCAAGAAAAAGGTAAGGCTTAAAGGGATTCAAGTAAGGTTCACACATCTCACAAGCTTTGCCACAAAAGAGGTACAATGTCAATTTGTTTCACTCTCCAAAAAGCGTAAGATCATTTCAAGAGCTTGTATAACTTAGTCAACCGGAACAATGGGGCATATTCTAGGTGTCCTCACACACAATGTTCAAAATAATCTCATCACACAAGGCATTGGCACCAAGATAAAACAATACTCCACACTTTCTAGCTAGTGTGCAATGTTCATCACAAGAGACTCATTCGATAATCGGCTAGTCATAACGAGATGCAAAAAGTCCACACATTGTCTATGCAACTTCATTTGGCTTCATCGTACCCACACATTCATTTAGTTCAATAATGAGCACTATTCAAGTAGTCGATATTGATCAGAATCGATACTCGAATAACTTTAGAGAGAAACAAGATTTAACAATCAGACCCCCACCACCCCACCAAAAGCATACAACATTGTCCCCCATGTGAGTAGAGAACAAACATTAATAAAAATAAAGATAAAATACTGGCACTCAAATAAACAGAGTATGGAGATTTACATTGAAGAAACCTTTCACACTATATCATCATTATTCACAAGTGTATAAGTGAGAATAACCTTTCAATGATATCACAATTTCATTGTAGTTATGATCACATTACTTTCATTGGAATCAGAAAGAATATACATAAGCGTCATGATTATACATCAACCTTCATAATTTTCCCTTCAAGGTCATGAATCACAATTCACCAAAACACCTAGAATTACTACAATTTAGGCATGGATAATGACATTATTCAAGTAACTAAAGCATTACAAGTTCAATTACATAACATTCATCTTACTAAAATTCACCCACATCAAAGTCATAAATTAGGGTTATGGGGAAATCATGAATTCATGGGGGATATTTATCTTAAAACCACCATAAAACAACAATTCAATCTTAATATATGATAATTAAACCATTTAAAACGTTTTGAGAAAGAATCCATGACCTAGAATGAAAACCCTTAGTTTTGGAGAATTTCCAACTTTGAAATTGAAGGTTTGAGGATTTCATGGATGGAAAGTTAACCATGAATCAAAATTACCATACCTTAATTGAATTTACCTCACTAAATTGAGTGGAAAATATGAGTCCTTGACTTCTTCTTCTTCTTCAATGGAGGTTTTAGAGAGAGAATTATTTGGAGAGGAGTTGGTTATTATTTTGGGTTTGGGAATTATGAATTGTAAAGGGGTGGTTAATGACTTAAAAGGTCTTAAATATGTCTAATTAATCAATATAAAATGACCCCTTACTTAACTAACCACCCTAGGAATTTACCTAAGTGCCCCTCCATTGGCCGAACCTAGGTAGTTTGTAGACATCACCCACGACCTAGGACCCACGGTCCGTGAGTGGACTCACGTGGTGTCCTGCAAGTCCGTAGGTGGAGGACTGGGGCTCCTAAAATGGGCTCTTGACTCACGAAGCCTCCCCATGAGGCGTGGAGGGACCTACACACTATAGGTCCCATCCGTAGGTCATGAAAATTTTACAGATTTTGGGTTCTTGGGGCAGCCTTGGGGTTAGGCTTTAGGGTCCTCCTCAAGGACCCTTGGTTGGTCCTTGGGGGGTCATACCTTGACGTTAACCCCTAAACTCCTCAACCTAAGCTTGGGAAACCATTTTACAACATAAAATCCCACATCAAACTCAACAACTCACATGTAAGGCTGTAGTTTCACCTACTAGTTTTCCAAGTCGTAACATTATCTCCCCTTGGGAACATTCGTCCTCGAATGATACTTTAATCACCTTACAGAAATAAAGACTCAAGACTAGCAGCCCATCATGCATGAAACATCATAACAATGCACAAAATAAGGAGGAAACATTAACTCCATCTCAATATACTCAATGCAACACAAGGAAGTAGGAACTACATCTAACAACCCATTATGCATGAAAACTTCAACATTTCTCATATCATTGGAGGAATTACCTTCTCCAACTCAAATCATGCTCATCATAACATCATGAAGCAATTATGAAATTATTTTAAAAGCACATTTAAGCATGTTCAATAATTCATTTCATGAAGCATATAGGCAACTCATACTAGATGCACATCAACATGAGGAAAAAAAAATCATACAAACTCAATTTCGCATTAAACATGAATTCATCAAGAACATGCATAACATAAGGAGACCATGGAAATACATAAATCACACATGACTCCAAAACATGAAACAAGCCATAAGGAACTCTTGGTCTCAAGCTTGAATAGGAATAGAAGAAAATGATATGGATATTGGAACTCTCAATAACCTTTCCTTCTAAGCATACCATCTCCCCCTTGGGAGTAAACCCATACTAAGGCTAACATGAAAATAAAATAGGGACCTTAATAAAACATTTACAATTACAAGGAACTATCAACATACCGGTGCCTTCATCTGGAAGGGCTCCTTTGTCCTATCTAGACCGAAGTGCATAGAAACGACCATAATTTGGAGGGTAGGAACCGTACCATTTAGAGAAGTTTGTTTATCATCTCTTTCTTTTGCCAAAAGTGTAGGGCAATCTTTCACTTGATGATCACTCTCTCCACAACCATAACACCCCTTTGTTCCGGCTAGGCAATTCCCAAGATGCTTCTTTCCACAATTGGTGCAAGTAGGTCTAGGAAATGGAGACCCACTACCTTTCTCTTGGTTACCCCTAGGAGTACTTGAATAATCTTGGTTGGAAGGTCTCTCTTTGAACCTTGGTTGACCTTGCTCATCGGACCTAACTCTTCATCTCCCTATTCTTTCTCTTAAGTTTGGACTCCTCAATTTGTTGGCATACACCATAAGCCTAGAGATATTCATGTCATCATGGAGCATTGCCGTACGACATTCTTCCTCAACTAAGTCGGACACACCTGTCACAAATCTTCTCATCTCATCCCTCAGATTTGACACCAAAGAAAGAACATACTTAGGCAAAAGGGTAAATTTCAAAGAATACTCTTGCACACTCATGCTACCTTGCCTAAGGTTGATAAATTCCTCCATCTTAACTTCCCTCTTATCATGGGGAAAGACCTATCAAGGAATGTTTTCTTGAACACTTCCCAATCTATAGGACCCGCTCCTATCGGCCTATTACTCTTCCATTGAGTAAACCAAACTTGGGCAATATCCTTCAATTGATAAGCGGCTAGTTCCATTTTTTCTACAGCAGTCACCCCCATAACATCAACTACCTTATACACCTCATCCACAAACTCTTGGGGATCCCCTCCCACCTTGGAACCAAGGAACACCGTAGGGTTTATCCAAACAAAATCCCTCAACGTAGAAGCCATAGTGCTCACATTAGGGTTCACATGAGTCTCAACACCCCTATTGGCTTGGGCTGTCATAGCTTAGGCTTGAGTAGTCACGGCTTGAGCCATCATTAGAAGAGCCGACCTAACTTTTTCATCTGACATGGCCGGATGGTTAATTGGGACCTGATTGCCATGAGGAACTTGATTCTCTTAAGGATCTCCTCGATTCACATTCTCCTCTTCAACCCTTCTATCATTCGCCCTTCGTGTATTCATTTCCTGAAGACACAAGAGAAGGGTTAGGAAATGGACTTTTATAGAGCTAAACTCTATGACATGACTTAAGAGTAATGAAAGAAGTGTAGTTTCCTAACATCTTATAGCCTCTCATTCATAAATGTGGCACGATTTACACTCATGAACAAGACTCTACTAGACGTGACTTGTGAGACATCATCCTAAAAACCATCCCAACAGCTTGTGCTCTGATACCATATTTGTCACGTCCCGAGCCTACACCACAGACGTAACACGGTGTATAAGACTCCGAAAAGCCTCATAACATTCATAACATTAGACATAATAAAATGGTACGGAATTTAAAACATTTAATCCATACAATCGAGGTCTTTATTTAAAAAAAAACAATGAAAGTTTAACTTGTCTCACATAGCCATCTAATACAACTTGAATCAAAGATTGGGTCACAACCCTTCAAGATAGTTTGAAACATAAAATGACATAAAAGAAACTAGAAATGAGCAACTCTCATCCTCGAACCATGAGGACTCACCACTAGTTTTGGAGAGAATCAGTCGAAGCTTTGAACACTAGAAGTCACCTTAAGATACAGAACCTACACTTTGTTAAAAAATGTAGAAGAAATATGAGTTGGCATAAAAATGTACTAAGTATGATAGCCATGCAAAAATCATGCAAAAAAGGACATTTTGGTTGAAAATCATGCATTTAACAAGTTTGGGGATCATCATGCATCTTTAGTAGAAACACATAAGCCAAAAATATATTCATCATCTAACTCATTAGAACATAATATAACCATCATGAAAGTAACCCTAAGTTATACTTGTGCAATGTATGAATGGCATCCCATAATACCATTCATTCTAAGTACCACTTTGAGGCCACCATAACATACTTACCATTCTTGATTCTCATCTTTAGTCAATAATCATAGACAAGGAACATTCACATTTAATAGGGCATGACAAGGAAAGCAACTTATAATAACATTTCCAAGTTAAACATTCATCATTACATTAAGCCTTTAAGTCAACATTCTCATTAACATCGTTATGAGCACATTCATTTCATTAGACATTAAGACATTAGAGAAACATACCATAGCCCTCTCAAGGCCTACTTATGCAATGCATGAATGGAATCCCATACTACTACCCACACTTCATAGAACCTCTTGAGCAACCATAGCATGTAATTCACATGATGGGAATAATCCTTAACCGACATAGACCATGTGAGCATACCATGGAATCCAGTGCCATGTCCCACACCGAGGTTGTGTACTTGCCTAAGGTAGAACCCGTAACACTTTAGCTTAGGTGGATCCATTAGCTAATAACCTATGTGGGCACATAGTTATGGGATAAGAAAGGTGTTAATAGAAACCCGGCCTAACATGGAAGAGTTTCCACCTCACCATATACACTCGGTGCTAAGCTTTAAATTCCCATAGAGTAGTTCATTCCTTTAACATTACTACACACGAGAGGGATGCCATTGGCCTACCAACCCAAGGTACATTATTACTCAACTGAAAGGGTGACATTAGCCTACAGATTCAAGGTACATTATTTAACACATGAAAGGATGTCATAAGCCTACCGATTCAAGGTACATTATTAGGATAGCTCATTGAATCCTCATGAAAGGGTGCCATAAGCCTGCCAATTCAAGGTTCATCATTGTCATTCATGGAAGGGTGTCATTAGCCTACTGATCCAAGGTTCATCATATCATGCATGGAAGGGTGCCATTAGCCTACCGATACAAGACACATCATTAGAATATTTCATTAATAATTTATGAAAGGGATGCCACTTGGCGTACCGATTCAAAGTTCATTATGTCAAGATACATTAGTTACACAAGAAGAAGATGCCCTAAGCCTACCAATTCAAGATGTAACTTTACATTGAAGAAACCTTTCACATTATATCATCATCATTCACAAGTGTATAATTGAGAATAACCTTTCAATGATATCACAATTGCATTGTAGTCAAGATCACATTACTATCAGTGGAATCAGAGAGAATATACATAAGCGTCATGATTATACATCAACCTTCATAATTTTCCCTTCAAGGCGATGAATTACAATTCACCAAAACACCTAGAATTACTACAATTTAGGCATGGATAATGACATAATTCAAGTAACTAAAGCATTACAAGATCAATTATATAACATTCATCTTACTACAATTCACCCACATCAAAGTCATAAATTAGGGTTATGGGGAAATCATGGATTCATGGGGGATTTTTATCTTAAAACCACCATAAAACAACAATTCAATCTTAATATATGATCATTAAACAATTGAAAATGTGTTGAGAAAGAATCCATGACCTAGAATGAAAACCCTTAGTTTTGGAGAATTTCCAACTGTGAAATTGAAGGTTTGAGGATTTCATGGATGGAAAGTTAACCATGAATCAAAACTACCATATCTTAGTTGAATTTTCCTCACTAAATTGAGTGGAAAAGATGAGTCCTTGATCCCTAGACCTTGACTTCTTCTTCTTCTACAATGGAGGTTTTAGAGAGAGAATTATTTGGAGAGGAGTTGGTTATTATTTTGGGTTTGAAATTATGAATTGTAAAGGGGTGGTTAATGACTTAAAAGATTTTAAATAGGTCTAATTAATAAACATAAAACGACCCTTTACTTAACTAACCACACTAGGAGTTTACCTAAGTGCCCCTCCCTTGGTCAAACCTAGGCAGTTTGCAGACCTCACCCACGACCTAGGACCCACGGTCCATGAGTGGACTCACATGGCATCCTGTAGGTCCGTAGGTGGAGGACTGGGGCTGCTAAAATGGGATCTTGACTCAGGAAGGTTCCCCACGAGGCATGGAGGGACCTACGCCCAGAAGGTCCCATCCTTAGGTCATGAAAATTTGGCAGATTTTGGGTTCTTGGGGAAGCCTTGGGGTTAGGCTTTAGAGTCCTCCTCAAGGACCCTTGGTTGGTCTTTGGGAGGGGGGTCGTACCTTGACGTTTAACCCCTAAACTCCTCAACCTAAGCTAGGGAAACCATTTTACAAAATAAAATCCCACATAAAACTCAACAACTCACACGTAAGGCTCTAGTTTCACCTACTAGTTTTTCTGAGTCATAACATTTCCAGAATCTGGTACGACTAATGGAAGAAGAGCAGGGATGAAGGGCACTAATTGTGAGTTGGGCTATGTTTGAAAGTGGCTTTATGGAGCGATTCTTTTCCCGTGAGCTGAGAGTGGCAAAGGTAAGATAATTTCTCACTCTTAAACAATAATCCATGAGTGTGCATGAGTACAACCTCAATTTCACTAAACTATTCCGTTATGCTTTGGAGGTGATGACTCATATGAGAAGAAGGATGGGTTTATGTGTCTGGGCTTTCCC
This sequence comes from Solanum microdontum, assembly GCA_036250385.1. Classification (NCBI taxonomy): domain Eukaryota; kingdom Viridiplantae; phylum Streptophyta; class Magnoliopsida; order Solanales; family Solanaceae; genus Solanum; species Solanum microdontum. Next base: position 15,920 of record JAJONQ010057333.1, read on the forward strand.
GCTTGTCAATCAAAGAGGGTAAGACTGCTATGTTGATTGGAGACATAGATATAGCCATGCTTATGATCCATGTGCAGCAGGTGGAGGAAGACAAGTTGAAATATAAGGAAGAGTTTCATTATAAGAGGACCAAGACAACAGGTAATGAGTACGGACAAATGAAGACCATAAATATGAACTAGTCATCTTTTTAACAAAGGGCCACTGGGCCTGCTCCATCATTGGCTAGTGCAACTACACCAAAGAATAGAGGTGAGTTCAGGAATCAAAATTCGCAGAACTTCAGAGCCCGACCTACTCAGTCCCAGGGTAGTGTGGCACAAAGGGCCAACTGGACTCTTACATGTGTTGAATGTAGTAGAAACCATGTAGGAGCATGTCGTGATGGCTCCACTAGATGTTTCAAGTGTGTTCAAACAGGTCACTTCATGAGAGTGTGTGCTAATAACAGGCAGGGTAATGTTAATGTGGGCAATAGAGCACACTCTTCTTTAGCGGCTCCAATAGACAGAGGTGCACCTAGAGGAGTTACTTTAGGGACAGGAGGAGGAGCAAACCATGTATTCTTTAACCAGTCGTCAATAGAAGAAGAATTTACTAGATGTTGTGAAGGGTATTATCAAAGTCTTTACTTTTGATGTATATGCATTACTTGATTCAAGTGTGAGTCTATCTTTTGTGACTCCGTATATAGCTATGAGGTTCGATATTCTTCCTGAACTACTTCTTGAGCCCTTCGATGTTTCTACACAAATTGGTCAGTCTATTTTAGTTAAGAGAGCTAATCGTGATTGTGTCATCCCTAACAATCAGAAGGACACCATGGTTGACTTAGTCGAGCCAGACATGGAGGAATTTGATGTTATTCTAGGTATGGACTGGTTTCATGCTTGTTATGCCTTAGTTGATTGTAGAACTCGAGTTGTAACGTTTCAGTTTCCTATGAGCCTCTTTTTAAAAGTGGAGGAGTAGTTCAGTAGTGCCTAAGGGTCGTTTCATTTCATACCTTAAGGCCAGAAAGTTAGT
>JAJONQ010057334.1:0-15161 GCA_036250385.1 Solanum microdontum
ATTAAGGTTATAATTATTTTGTTTTTATTTGTTAACTGTTGAATGAAGAGAAATCATTCATAATATTCTTTTATCTTCTTAGTTTATATTGAAGCCTAATTTTTCGTCCATCTTGTTATTTACCGTCTCATTCATAAGTCAATGTAATTTTCTTTCAAATGTATTAACATTGTTTAGTATAGTCAGATATGTATGTTGTTAGCCTCATAAAAATTACAAATAATATTAGGTATATTTTTATATCTTGAACCCACTTCGTGAAAATCTTGGGTCCGCCACTGAGTGTATGTATTGGAAGACGAAAGGTGTTGCTACAGTAAAATTCTGAACTTAATGATCAAACATAACTCTTTCCAATCACCAACTACAAACAAAATCTCAGCTATTCACTCTACAGAATAGAGTAACGAAATTAAAACCACCACAGAATGCAGACCTTGTTGTTAAGCTGAAATTTCTGACCAAGTCTCTCCAAAAATGAGCTCAAAACCATTAAGATGCATTAAATTAAAACTTAACGAAACTGAACTCTATAGTAGTTTCTATACAGTTCTGCATTTTCAAATAATTTTTGATATATCAGTTTTAAAATTATTTCAGTCACGTTCCAGTTCTTCAACCGATAATCCAGAGAAAAATAAAACTGGACAAACAATGGAGGTACGTAAAACAGTCTATCCGTTCACCTATTTAATTTAAATTTTATGAGAAACGTAAACCACATAGAACCTGGAGTAATGACACAAAAATAGATGACCTTTCAAACTAAATCTCATTACAAGTTGTAAATAAGCTCGCAGTAACAACCAATCAAGCTACGTTAACTAACCAGTCCAATCACTAAAAATATTAAATCTATTTTAGAATATTGAAGTTAATTTAGTCCTCAAAATGCTCTACTTGAACAACAAATTTATCTCTTGAAGCTAATAAGTTTTTCTATCACGGAATGAGAGTGCATAACACAAAAAGGCAGTGCATAAAGATTTTCTAAGAAAGTGAAATTATTGACAGTGAGTAGGAGGATGCACACACTTGCTGCCAGCCATATAAAGGCATTAAACTACATAGGATATTAATTTCATTGAAGACTCAGGATAAACGTTAGTTTTGGATAAACAAAAGATCGAAATGTTATTCCATGGCCTCCAGAATGATCTTTAATAATCATGTGTCAGCATAATATATACTTACAAAGTATGGTCAGAAGAGCTGAGAATTCCTTGTCGAGGCATATGATAGCTCAGACACTCTAAGCCATACTATGCTTCATCGAATAAACAATAAACTTACAAAGCTATATATCCCAAAGTTGCCAGCACCAATCTGAAATTTCAATGTTACTAAAGATCATAGAATCCAAAAAGACATTTTTTTTTTTACAGAAATAATCAAAAACCAACATCATTTAACAATCCATCAAAGACATTTTTTAGTTCCACAATATTCCTACCGGCATCATTTAACAGTCCATCAAAGATATTTCTTAGTTCCCACAACATTCCTCAGGCTAAACCAATACACAATCCATATTTCCATTAATGCGGAGATTCAATATGATATACACATTATGCATTAGTCATGAAACGAAAAAAAATCTAATTAGGTTAATTAACATTTTCCGAACAAAACAGATTTTTTTCACATAACATTTGGTGTAAATTGATCATTACTTCAGCCATCACAAGGACAAAATGTAAATCCCTAAATTATTAAAGTCAGGATTCATATTGAAACTTTACATGCTAATTTTACATGAGAAATCATGAAACATAGATTTCGTCCCCAAAAAGAAAGTGTCAACAACCAAGAACATCTCGTAAGTAAGAGATTTTGGTCCAAGAGCTATTTCCACCTTCAGTGGTATCACAATATTGCTTGAAGTGCAGATTATACAGAACATTTAACTCAAACTTAAACGTTGTTCACTAGTAGAAACAAATTATTGTGGTTTAAGCAAACAACAAAATAGTAAGTAGGCACTTCAAAAAAGCATCTTGTTGTGAAATATTTCACCAAAGACATAAGTGTCATCTTCAAAAATAAAAAATCAATGGATTTCTTTTTAAAATAACAAGTACTACATAATCTTTCAATGTTACTTTTGTTTGTATAATAAATAACAGTAAGAGTCTCGTTTTCTTTGAATTCATAGGCTTGTGAACATTATCAAATGTATAGTATGGTCACTTTACTGATTAGACACTTAAACGGATTACTGATTGTATAATCTGAGAATTTTACAAGAGTGGTTAGTTGAAGGAATATGAAAGTCAAGTAATTTAGAGAATCTACATCTCCTAAATCCTCAAAGAAGAGGGCATCAGATCGTTACTAAAATCTTCTCTGAAAATAGAGAAATATTAAATATAATTCTATATTGGATAGAATTTACCAGCCAATTTTAACTTTGATATTTATCGAAAGAAAATTATGTAATCATTTGACTCGTGCATCATGTATCAGTGCACTCGAAATGATGAAGGGTTCATGAGGTGGAATAAGTATGCAGACCTATGGAAAGTGGATGAGGTGAAGTATCTTGCAATTTGAGAACTTTTAAGAATATTTTGCTTCATTAGTTGAAGGTGCAGTGTATAATGTGTAAAATTTTGTGTATGAAACACAATAAAACCTTGTAATGCTACTTCTGTGTAGTAAGTATTTTCTTTGACTGACTAATTTTTATGTTCTTCGTGCTTCTATGATCTTTTATTCTTTTTGTTTCTCTGTTTCCGTAGCACACCATGTATTCGTTATCTATTTACGTATGTATGTATTGTCAAAATAAGTTGATTTTAAATATTCGACCAAACATATTATTATTCTTTTATATCGTTTTGTGAGTTTAATTTGTACATAAAATCCTTGGAGGAATATGACATGTTATGTAAGCATCCCACTTAAAAATCACTTTTAAAGAGTTTCAAGTGACATTATATGTGAAACTTTTATTTTTTACTTTTGAGTAAATTAGGTTAAAATAATCCCCAAGTTATTGTCGTTTCGCTAATTTCAAACCCAAATGATAAAATGTTCACCAAACCCTATGAATAATCATGAATTCATTAAGTAAGGTGCACCCATTTTATGATTTTTTTATTTTCTTTCCCTACGTGTCACGTCCCGGAGCTACCCCCAGGACGTGGACACGGGACTTAGAATAACGAGTGACCCCATGTGATACCCTAAGTTGGCATATCATAAGCATACTAAATAAATTGAAGTAAACAAATACTGTGCGAAAGCTAAATCATGAGATAAACTAAAATGATGGGGAATACCCATAAACTATCTGAATATATAAAACTGAGAGTTTAATAACAACTGAAAGGTCAAACTCAAATGCTAAAGCTCATTCTAACTATGTCTGAAAATAGCCTCTAACTGACTAGAAGTGTCGTGACATTCTCCAGCTAAATCTAGCAAAATCTGAAACTAAGAGTAAAAGCAAAGGAAACATGCATATCGTCCTCGGAGAATGAGGACTCACCACTGATACTACTGCACTGAAGATCAGGAACCGATCTATGCTTGATCTGAAGGCTGAGAAACTGGACCTACATCACGAGAAGATGTAGCGCAGAGTATGTGTCAGTACTAGAAAGCTACTGAGCATGCATGATACTATACGGAGAAAACTGAACATGGACTAACTGAATGCAATGACCAAGTTTATAACATGCTGAGACTGAAATCTGACTATAACTGATAACATGGTCAATGCAATAGAATCTAATTGTAAGGGAGCTACTAATAATCGACATAAAACAACATGAGCTAAATGTGGAGTGCGATGTATACGCCCCATCGAGAGGGCCCAAAATACCCTGCCAGAGGTATAGAGGCATGATTGACGTGATCACTAAAATGATGCCCACAGAGGGGACTTACAACCTATGGGGCACATAGTTCTAGGACTTGAAGGTGGCTGACCCTAGTCCACTCGGTATTAAGCTACTCCCAATTGATTATATATATAAACAATATTATGACTGAAATGTTGAAGTACTGGATAGCTTAATTACTGACATGCAAACTCTTAGAATGCAACAATTATAACTAATAATGTGACATTCATAAATTGAAGCATGTATATCTGAAATAATTAACCTAGCATGTGTAATTTACGAACTAAAAGAACTACATAGCTAGGGCTCTGAGTTTATGAAAGAATCTACGCAAAACAATACTAAAATCATGATGATCTGATTAGGAAAATTAAAGTAACTAGTTCATAATGATCTACTGAAATTCTAAAAACCCTAGGTCTAGATAATAGGAAGGGAATCAAGAATCTGACTGAATTCTAGGGATCTAATGGGTGAAAGGAATCCACTAGTGAAATTCTACATACCTGGTGACGAAGTCTATGGAGAAACCTTTTGATTTTGGGGCTGAAACTGATGGAAACCTATTGCGTTGTTGGACTAGGGCTTGGTCGACTTCTTTCTCCTCTTGCGTTCTAAGTTTTCTAAATTTTGGTGAAAGATTTGCTTAGGGTAGATTCTAACTAAGTTACTAGGCTTAAACTGACCAAAACTACGTACTTTAGGGGTTAAACGACGTAGTTTAGGGCTCCAACGCATAGGGAAAAAACCAAACGACCCCTAACTTAACTTCTGTCAGAGGTCACCAACGGTCCGTGGATGGATGGACCGACGGTCCGTCCTGTTGACCAATCGATGGGGTTCTGGGACTACAAATATGGGGTCTGACCTACGTCCCTGGACCACGGACTGTGGTCTGATCTACGGTCCATAGGTCCTGGCATAGGTCTGCACTTAGAACAATTTTTTGGGCTTTTCTGGGAGGGGCTCCAGGTGGTGAGCCATGGAACACTAGGATGGACCGTGGGTCACCCTATGGTCCGTGGGTGGTGTCTGTCGGAGGCACTTGAAGCTTCTCAAATCTACAATTTGGTTTGTCTAGGATACGGGGTATTACATTATCTCCCCCTTGAGAACATTCATCCTCGAATGAAGACTAAACTAGCTGGATATAGAGGGAAAGAGCTGCAACCCTACCACTAAGCACTGGAAACTGAAATTTGACTAGACTAAGTTCTAAGAGCATGCAAATACGGTTAAATGCAAGTACAAACTGAAGGAACATGATACTAAGACTAAATCGGCCCATGAATGATTGAAAAAATAAAGAGGAACTATTACCTCAAGCTAGAGTGGAATCGGAAGAAAAGAGATAAGGATACTTGGCCTTCATAGCTACTTCTGCTTCCCAAGTATCTCCATCTAAAGACTGACTCCTCCACAAAACTTTGACTGAAGCGACTTCGTTGTTTCTCAACCTTCTAACCTGACGATCAAGAATCTCAATTGGCACATCCTCATAAGTGAGATTGTATGTCACAACCACACTTTCTAAAGGTACTATGGATGTTGGGTCACCCATACACTTCTTCAACAACGAAACGTGAAAGACCGGATGCACTGATGCTAGTTCTGTTGGTAGCTCTAACTCGTAAGCCACTTTACCAATCCTTTCCAAGATCTTGTAAGGGCCTAGATATCTGGGACTGAGCTTCCCTTTCTTGCCTAATCTCATCACCACTGTCATAGGTGACACTTTCAGGAAAACCAAATCATAAACTTGGAACTCCAAGTCCCTTCTCCTTACTTCTGCATAGGACTTCTGGCGACTCTGGGCTGTCTTAAGTCTATCTTTGATGAGCTGCACTTTTTCCATAGCATCTTGAACTGAATATGGCCCTATCAAGGCTGCTTCACCTACTTCAAACCAACCAATTGGAGATCTACATCTACGCCCATACAATGCCTCATAAGGGGCCATCTGAATGCTGGAATGGTAGCTATTATTGTAGGCGAACTCTATAAGAGGAAGGTGATCATCCCAACTACCCTTGAAATCGATCACACAAGCTCTCAACATGTCCTCTAAAGTCTGAATGGTACGCTCTGCCTGACCATCCATCTGCGGATGAAACACTTTGCTAAGATTAACCTGAGTACCAAGACCTTTCTGAAATGACTTCCAGAAATGAGAGGTAAATTGAGGAACTCTATCAGAGATAATAGACAAAGGAACCCCATGTAACCTAATTATCTCATTAATGTAAAGCCTAGCATAGTCTTCCACTAAATTTGTAGTCTTAACAACCAAGAAGCGTGCAGACTTAGTAACTCTGTCACCTATCACCCAAATGGAGTCACGTTGTCTGCGAGTACGAGGTAAACATGTAATGAAGTCCATGTTGATCACTTCCCACTTCTAAGTAGGAATGTTGATCTCTTGAGTCATATCCCCTGGTTTCTGATGTTCTACCTTCACTTGCTGATACTTGGGGCACTTAGCCACAAAATCTGCTATATCCCTTTTCATACCATTCTACCAAAAGACTTCCCGCAAATCACGATACATCTTAGTGGCGCCTAGATGAATAGAATACCTGGAGTTATGGGTTTCTGCAAGAATCTGTTGTCTCAACTCACCCATCTTAGGACACATAATCGACCCTGATAGCAAAGCACACCATCTCCCCTTTGGGAGAAAACCTTAACTCTCTGCTGATGAACTGCACCCTTCAGTTGAAGCAATATAGGATCACTGTCTTTTTAGTTATTAACCTCTGCTACCAATGAAAATTCTGACCCATTCTGAACTGTTATACCACCATTTGATATGCTCACAAGGCAAACTCTCAAGCGAGCAATCCTGTGAACATCCTTTGCTAGCTCTTTTCTTTCTTCCTCAACATATGATACACTACCCATAGATAGTCTACTAAGGAAATATGCTACTACATTGGCCTTACCAAGATGGTAATGCAATGCATACTCATATCTTAATCCTTAAGGAACTCAAGTCATTTCCTCTGGCTAAGATTTAACTCTTTCTGGGAGAACACATACTAAAGGCTCTTATGGTCTATGACATATCTACGTGAACACCATACAAATAATGTCTCCAAATCTTAAGTCCAAACACCACTGTTGCAAGCTCGAGGTCATGAGTTGGATAATTCTTCTCATACACCTTAAGTTGTCTAGAAGCATCATCTATAACCTTATCTCGATGCATCAACACACAACTTAAGCCAACTATGGATGTATCACCATAGATCACATAGCCGTCTGAACCCTCTGGTAGAGTCAAAACAAGAGATGTAGTCAACCTATTTTTCAGTTCTGCAAAACTTTTCTCACGATCACCTGACCACTGAAATTTGCCTTTTTCTAAGTCAACTTAGTCAATGGAGAAGCTATGGATGAAAATCCTTCCACAAACCTTCTGTAATAACCAGCCAAACTCAAGAAACTTTTGATATCTGTAGGAGAGGTAGGTCTAGGTCATTGTTTCACTGCTTCTATTTTTTGAGAATCCACTCGGATCTCTTTGCTAAATACTATATGCCTGAGGAAAGCAACAAATTGCAACCAAAACTCACATTTGCTAAACTTAGAAAACAACTGGCGATCTTTGATAGTTTGCGGGACAACCCTCAAATGAGTCGCATTTTGTCCCGCATTTCTAAAGTAAATGACGATATCATCAATAAAAACGATAATGAACAAGTTCAAATATGCTTGAACACCTTGTTCATCAAATCCATGAAAGTTGTAGGAGCATTGGTTAGTCCAAATGACATAACTACAAATTTATAATCACCATATCGAGTTCTGAAGGCTATTTTTGGAATGTCACTGTCTCTAACTCTGAACTGATGATAGCTGAATTTGAGGTCTATTTTCGAGAAATGACTAGCACCCTGAAGTTAGTCAAACAAGTCATCAATCCTGGGGATGGAATACTTATTCTTGATTGTGACTTTGTTCAATTGCTGATAGTCAATGCACATCCTGAGAGAACCATATTTCTTTTTCACGAATAACATTGGTGCACCCTATGAAGAAATACTAGGTCTGATGAAGCCCTTATATAAAAGGTCTTTCAACTGCTCTTTTAATTCCTTAAGCTCAGTTGGAACCATTCTATAAGGAGGAATATAAATAGGTTGGGTATCCGGAAGGAGATCAATTCCAAAGTTGATTTCTTTTCCGAGAGGAACTCCGGGAAGATCTTTGGAAACACTTCTGGGAAGTCATTTACTAAAGAAACTCACTCAAGAGTTAGGGTTTCAGAGCTTGAATCCTTAACGTGAATTAAATGATAGATATACCCCTTGGAAAGCATCTTTCTAGATTAATGGTAAGAAATGAATCGACCCATAGGCAAAAAATTACTACCCTTCCATTCTAAGATTTGTTCGTCTCGAAACTGAAAACGAACGATCCTAGTTCTAAAATCTACTGAGGCATAATAGGAATGTAACCAATACATACCTAAAATGATATGAAAGTCTACCATTTCTAAATCTACAAGATCTGCGGAGCTAACTTTCTGAGAGACTGTGATAGGGCAATTTTTGTATACCCGTCCAGCTATAACTGGGTCACCAACTGGAGTAGATACTGAGAAGGGTTATGAGAGAGTTTCTAGACTAACATCGAATTTAACTGCTATATAAGGAGCTACAAAGGAAAGAGTAGCCCCTGGATCTAACAAAGCATAAACATCTAAGTTAAAGACTCGTAACGTACCAGTGACCACATCAAGAGAATCTTCCTGATCTTGGCGATCCTGAAGAGAATGCAACTTGTTTTGGCGTTATCTGCCACTTGTACCAGATGAATTACCCTGCTGAGTCGGGTGACTTGATAGTGCTGCTGAAGTTGTAGACTAAGTTCTACCATTATTACCTCCTTGCCTTGTTTAGAAGAAGGACGATCTTTCAACATGTGACCTAGCTAACCACACCAAAAGCATCCTTCCTTTCCTGCAAGACACTCGCCCGGATGGTTCTTACCACACTTAGGACAAGTTGGGTAGGTTTTTGTGCCTGAAATACTCCCCTGAGACTTAGAGCCAGATGCCCTACCTTTCTGATCCTGTTGGAACCTGGAGGATGGAGCACTAGCTGATAAAGGTGATGGGGTTGAAGACTTTTGCTAAACCTACAAGTGATTTCCACCACCCGATTACTGTTGAGAATACTCATATTTGCATGTCCTAGAATTTTTGTTCTCATTTGCCTATTCTCTAAGTTTATCTCCCTCAACCTGTTGAGCATGAGTCATGAGCCTAGAGATGTTCATATTTTCCACCAACATAGCATTTTTGCACTTTGTTTTCACTAGGTCTGACACTCCATACAAAAACATGTTCATTTGAGCCCTAGAATCGGCAACCATATGAGGAGCATACCTGGAGAGTTGGGTGAACTTGAGTCCATACTCTTGGACTGTCATGTTACCTTGCCTCAAATTCATGAACTCCTGAGCTTTTGCCTCCCTCGACTCTCTTGGGAAGAACCTGTCCAGAAAAAGTCTCTCTAAAGCATTCCCAAGTGATAGGAGCTGCATTTGTACCCCTATTCTCTTTCCATTAAGTATACGAGCTATGAGTCACGTCCTTAAGCTGATAGGATGCCAACTCTACCCTATCATTAGTTGTCACTTGTATCACTACAAAGATCTTTTTCACCTAATTTATAATTTTTTGGGGATCTTCTCCAACTTGCGACCCTAAAAACTCAGGCGGGTTCAACCTGACGAAATCACGAACTCTAGCTGCAGCTGACCCAATATTAGTGTTAGAAGGAACTGAAACCTACTTGTTGTTCTTGTTAGTCACACTCTGAGACAAAAGTTGGATAGCGTTCTAAAACTCTGCATTTGAAACTTCCTGATCTAGGACTGGAGGAGTTGCATTAGCGTTGTGAGCATTCACATTCCTTTGGTACGCTCTACGAGGAGGCATGATCAGAAATACATAAAGACAAGTTAGAAGGTACATCATACCCACGCATGATAAGAATATCAAGAAACTGAAGTTTTCCTAAAACACTTCGTAGCCTCTCTCTCATTAGATACGGTGCACTTCACAGCCATGAAAAGGACTCTACTTAGTGCGTTTTTTCAGACATCGTAGAACACTTAAACCTAATGCTTTGATACCAAGTTTGTCAATCCCCGAAGGTACCCCATGGATGCAGACACAGGACCTAGGATCATGAATGACCCCATGTGATACCCTGAGCTAGCATATCATAAGCATATTAAATAAACCAAAGTAAAGAAATATGGTGCGGAAGCTAAATCATGTGATAAACTGAAATAATGGGGAATACCCATAAACTATCTGAATATATAAAATTGAGAGTTTAACAACAACTAAAAGGTCAAACTCAAATGCTAAAGTTAATTCTAACTATGTCTTTAAATAGCCTCTAACTGACTAGAAGTGCTAGGACATGCCCCAACTTAATCTAGTAAAAGTTGAAACTAAGACTAAAAGCAAAGGAAACATGTATGTCGTCCTCGGAGAATGAGGACTCACCACTGATACTGCTGCATTAAAGATCAGGAACTGACTATGTGTGATCTGGAAGTTGAGAACCTGGACCTATATCACGAGAAGATATAGCGTTGAGTATGTGTCAGTACTTAAAAGGAACTAAGCATGCAGCATAGAGTAAATCTGAACAATAAACATAACTGAACCAAAGCATATAACTGAGCAATGATATGAGATAAGCATGATACTATACGGAGAAAACTGAACATGAACTAACTGAATGTAATGACCAAGTTTATAACATGTTGAGATTGAAATTTGACTATCACTGATAACATGGTCAACGAAATAGCATCTGACTATAAAGGAGCTACTAATAATTGACATAAAACCACATGAGATAAATGTGGAGTCCGGTGTGTACGCCTCATTGAGAGGACCCAATATACCTTGCCAGAAGTATAGAGGCATGACTAGCGTGATCACTAAAATAATTCCCACAGAGGGGACATACAACCTATGGGCACGTAGTTCTGGGACTTGAGGGGAACTGACCCTAGTCTACTTGGTATTAAGCTACTCCCAATTGATTATGTATATAAGCAATATTATGATTGAAATGCTGAAGTACTGGATAGCTCAACTACTGATATGCAAACTCTAAGAATGCAATAATGATAATTGATAATGTGACATTCGTAAACTGAAACATGTATATCTAAAATAACTGACTTTCTATGTGTAATTGATGAACTAAAAGAACTACATAGCTAGGGTTCTGAGTTTAAGAAAGAATCTACACAAAACAATACTAAAACCATGATGATCTAATTAGGAACATTAAAGTAATTAATTCATAATGATCTACTGAAATTCTAGAAACCCTAGGTCTAGATAATAGGAAGGGAATCAAGAATCAGACTGAATTCTAGGGACCTAATGGGTGAAAGGAACCCACTATTGAAATCCCACATACCTGGTGACGAATTCTATGAAGAAACCTATTAATTTCAGGGATGAAACTGATGGAAACCTGCTGCGTTCTTAGACTAGGGCTTGGTCAAATTCTTTCTCTTCTTGCGTTCTAAGTTTTCTAAATTTTGGTGAATGATTTGCTTAGGGTAGATTCTAACTAATTTACTAGGCTTAAATTGACAAAAACTACGTAATTTAGGGGTTAAATGACGTAGTTTAGGGGTCCAACGCATAGGGAAAAGACCAAACAACCCATGACTTAACTGTTGTTAGAGGTCACCGACGGACCAGAACAACAGTCTGTGGATGGACCGACGGTCCGTCCCGGTGACCCGTCAACGGACTTCTGGGACTAGAAATTTGGGGTCTGACCTACGGCCCTGGACCGCGGACCATGGTCTGACGTACAGTCTGTAGGTCCTGGCGTAGGTTTGGACTTAGAACAATTTTTCTAGGCTTTTCTGGGAGAGGCTCCAGGTGGTGAACCACGGACCACCAGGATGGTCCGTGGGTCATCCTACGATCCGTGGGTGGTGCCCTTCAGTGGCACTTGAAGCTTCTTAAATCTGCAATATGGTCTGTCAAGGATACGGGGTGTTACACTTCGCGTTTCGCATCAAATTATTTCAATATTTTAGTACGCATTCAACTAGTGGGTTTTCAATTTAAAGAGAATTATATACCCTGAGGTAATAAAAATATTTAATAATTTAAATATGAAACTATAAAATAATAATAATAATTGAGATTTTTTAAAATTTATTTGGTCTATTTACAATGTTATTGTAACACCTGAGAAGTCTAAAATCCATGTTAGATCTAGAAATTTCATAAATTAAGTGTGCATAAATTTTTGGGCTCTACAAACCGTATCTACCGGTCGTAGATGGAACTACGAAGTGTAGATAGGGCTCGTAGAATCATCTTCAGAAGCAGGATGATTAGCTTGTTTTTAATGAGGCAAGTTTTAAGGACAGTAAATGTCACGCCCCGAGCCTACACCCTGGACACGACTGGCACTCAAGAACCATTGATGGCCCCAAGCAAACCCTTAGCCTGGATAAACTATTAGTGGAAGACTTACTCAATATAGAATAAACCCAAACGAAAGCTTTAACTTAGAAACTACTCAGAATATTTAAAGAAAACATTCACTAGCCAAAGTGGCAACTCAAGTCTCAGACATCAATAACTGAAATGGACAAGACTAATGAACTATAACTTTCTATCTATGAATCCTCTAATACTATGAGGGATGTAGAGACAAGACCATCGATCATCCTAACTAACTGAAATGACAAAACATGATAAAATGGATCCTCCTATTAGCAATGAGGCTCACCAAATGACTCTGGAACCCAACTGGATCAACGAAGCGTTGGATGTTGATCCTAGTTACCTGTATCTGCATCATAATAGATACAGACTAAATAGCCTCATTACATGGAATGTACGAGCATGTGACGAAAAATCTAAAACAAGACATAAGCTTGAATTGGAACTGAAAAAAACAATTACCTCGTCTCAACTTTACTCAACTCATTTCAATATAAAGCAGTAAATAAAGATACAATATAAAGAAAAGTTTTAAACAGTAGATAACAACTCAATGTATTAGAAAATACAATATAAACTCTGTTTGTATAGATAATAATATAAAATAAGTTTGTGGGAGTTTCTCTAATCGAAAACCATCAGTATGAGCTATGTGATGATACATCGTCTAGCCCACGCTGCTAGAACTTTCCTATAGTTTGCCTAGGTATAGTACTCTTTGTGGATGCATGTTCTGAAATATATGCGTAAGCACAAATTAGAAGGAAACTTTTATAGAGATGAAATATATCGCACGAAATGAGTATGAAAGAAGCGAGATAGTTCCTAAATTTTACAGCCTCCTAATTATAGATGTGGCATGCTTCACACTGATAACTAGGACTCTACAGACATGGCTTCATAGACACCCTAGGACTCTTGAACTTTGAGATCTGATAACAAGTTTGTCACACCCCAAGCCTACACCTTGGATGCGACTGGCACTCGAGAACCATTGATGTCCCTAAGCGAACCCTTGGCCTGTCTTAACTCTTAGCGGAAGACTTACTTAACATAGAATAAACTCAAATGAAAGCTTTAACTCAATTAACTACTCAGAATATTTAATGAAAACATTCACTAGCCAAAGTGACAACTCAAGTCTAAGACATCAATAACTGAAATGAATAAGACAAATGAACTATAGCTATCTATCTATGAATGTAACGACTTATTCCCATCATTATAGAAAAGTTAATGGGGAAGGAATTTTGGCCAGAAAACTCATGGGTACTAACTTAGAAATTTCTAGCCTATGGCAGACTAGGACGAAATCTAAGTCAGGTAAGGTCTAGGGAAATCAGGAAATGGATGGGGGATTTAATTATGAATTTGATCACATGAGTGGATAGTCAAGACGGTAAGAAGTATGTACGACTTTACGAAATCGAATTCAGGAGAGTAGAACTCCTGAAACTGATCTTAGCGTGAAAATGAAGTTTTAGATCATCAAGGGTTGAAGGTGTGTTGCGAAATGGGAGCTTGGAACTCAAATTTTGAGTTTCTTCTCCGTGAAGGCCATCGGGGCGGGATGAATCCCACCAGAGCGGGGCCGCTGTGGCGGGACAATCACGAATTAAATTGGGGGAAAACCCCAAAAATGTTATTTTCTGCAAAACTTCGTTCTTGAGAGATAAGGGACAACCCAGGGTAGTTTATTGTCAAATTTCCATGAATTCTAGCACTAAAGGTAAGACAATTACTCCCCTAATCCATATTTCGATTCTTAGAACTTAGAATCTTGGGTAATTATCGTTGGGAAAGGGTTTTGGCCTGAATTTAATAGTGGGAAAAGCTCTAATAGAACATTAGGATCTTGGGTTTGTTCTTGGGTTGATATTATTGTTATAATCTGGGTAAATTAGGCCTTGTTTATTGATCCTTGCATTACTTAACTATTTTAGACCAAGAACAAGTTGAAAGAATTTAGAAAGGGAAGGCTCAAGTGTCTTAGGAGTATTCAGGCTTGGTTTCGAAGTAGGTGACGGTTCAATTTCCTGTTGTGTGATATATGCCGGTTAATTGCTTCATTGAATGAATGTATGTATGACAATAGGGAAATGTGAATCGAAATGAATATGTGCGAACAATTGCGTACCATGAATCTGTTACTTGCTTGTGTGCATGTGTGTACTTTTCATTATGGGTGTGATTATGACTGTGGTTGTACTGACTATACCGGGTGTCACGTTCCGACACATACATTGGATCAAGTGTCACTTTCCGACACATATATTGGATCGAGTGTCACGTTCCAACACATGTATATTGTATTGGGTGTCACGTTCCGATATGATACGCTCAAATTACACCTCCTTAAAGAAGCATAAGTGATCTTTATCAAGTAAAGAACCCAACTTGTAGGTTGGGGTCGATCCCACGAGGAATATGGTTTAGATTTAACTTTAACCAACGATTATATTCGTTTAGTCAATGTATTTCCGAAAACATGTAACTAAGGGGGGGATTTGTGAAACAAATTCAGGAAATTATGTAAGCAATCAATGAGCAAGATTCAAACTTTAGTTGTTATCAAGATGAGAAAGTAACTAGGGTGTACGTGTTCCCTTTAAGCTCATAATGCGGTAATCCTAGTAATAGCAATCCTTTCCTAGTGTATTACATGCTAAGTGATAAGTTAGGTATTTCTAAATCCTTGGTCCAGCATCTAGAGAATTTCACCCCGCACCTTGGTCCGGCTACGTGTGTATAATTTACTAACCCTTACATTTACCTCATATTAGACATCACATCAA
>JAJONQ010057335.1:0-22858 GCA_036250385.1 Solanum microdontum
CACCTCTTTTCTTAAATAACTGATTGTTGTCATCTTATTTCAAGTTTCTTACTTATTAAATTAATTATAAATCTATATTTTATATTTATTTTTTATATTAGTACAAAGTCGTAATATTGATATTTTTATTTTATAAACTAGTAGTTGTCATCATACCATACTATATATTGTATTAGTTATTGAGTTAGAATTCTATATGTGTCCAATGAGTAAGTGATGAGGAAGAATTGCAAGCCTCTATTGATAATACCACCAATTGGGTGAGATTATGAAGTGTTAGTTAGTAAGGAATGAGACTCAAGGATGAAATTGAAAGTGTAGTGTGGGGCATGTTGTTAGGAAGGGGGCAATTTTAGAGTGGATTTTGGAAAGACATACAAAATGTGTTATGCAATCTTACCCAACATTTATGTAGGAGGTTGTTTCAAATTCACAAACACTCGACCTCCTTGTCACGTTGCTAAAACCTTATCAATCATGCCAATTCTTCTGCTACATTCCTGGAAGAAGTAATTAGATTCAATACACATAACAAAAAATATTATTATTCCTTCATAATGATGCACTACATTCCTTTTACTGTACTCATATCGAATAATATTATTAACTTCTACTAAAAATAAAGAGTATATATTCAAAGAGAAAAAACGCAATACATAAAAAGTTTAGTGCAGTTAAAACATATTAAAGCTGACATTTAGGAGTATTTATCATAGGAACTACTTATCAATGTCGGTGGAACTTTCTATCCGTGTAGATATTCCAGCATATCCTTCATTTCAAAAGTTGAGCACACCATTATTATTTTTCATATCAGCGTATTTACACCATGAAGACATCAAGAGGTAATGAAATGCCATAAATACTTTACCTATGCATAGAAAGTAAGATTACTCGAGGGTTGTTCCAAAACAACTTTTGAGTGCCATTTCCATGATGGACATCCCAATCAACATTTGAAATTTTCTTAATCCCCAAATCAGGCTGCTAGGAAATTAATTGGATAATATGTAAAACCTTTTGATTTGATTGACAAAACTAATGAATGTTTCAAACCTTTGGTAAAACCTTTGATATAATCAGATTTGTGGATCAAATCAAAGGTTTTACATAAGGACCCTCGAGTACTCTTTATTTTATGTGCATACGTGTGGAAGTGCTATTCCTTTCTATCAAACAAATGTGGAACTTTAGATACAATTTCATGTTTATCTTTGAGGAGTGAATTTTGGCTCAAACGACACCCATCTCTATTCTCTTCTTTATGCACTACTTGTATAGTCTCTGTGGTATTTCTCTAGCTTTAGGATGTAAATACAAAGATTCTATCTTCACCATTCCTACTCTTCCGGAGGTAAACAACAAATGTCCATGGAAATATCTAGCCAACGACCACTAGGAATAGGAAAATGGTCATACAGATCATGGGGTTGGGTACAAGATTTAGCATGCTTAAAATACGAACACCTAGAAGAAATTCTTTTCACATCTTTTATCATCTTAGGCCAAAAGAAATGTTCACTAAGAATAGCTATGTTTTTTACACTTAAAAATTACCCATCAAGCCTCCATTGTGTGCTTCTTTCATCAACAACTCACTCGTTGAAAACATAGTTACACAAAGCTTTCCATTCCTAAACAAATAGCCACCCTTCAACTCAAATTGAAGAGTTCTAGATTTATTACCATTCTTAAAAACTTGTAAAAAAGGTTTGAACTTCACTTGACACTCTCCACCGACTTATCCAAAATCATCATCATTAGAATATAACTCCTTCAAACTCTCAAAACACATCTATCTAGAAAACAAGGTATATATCAATGCATATCTTCTAGATAAAGCAGCTGCCACAATATTCTCTTTTCCTTGCTGATAACTAATCATATAAGGAAAAGACTCAATAAATTATATCCATGTGGTATGCCTTTTGTTAAGATTATTTTGAACCCTTATATGATTGATGAGTCTAAGATTTGGACTCATTTAGGGCTCTATATACAATAATTTAGTGTCCTTAAATGCTTATTTTGGGCCAATAACTAATGTAAAACCCTTCATTTCAAGGTATATAGATGGAGGACCAAAGCAAGGACACTAATTTCCAAAAAGGAATGAAGCGAGCTGAAAGAACGAAGAAATGCAAGCCTGCTGATCGCCAAGTCCACTTTGCGAGTCGTCGAATGGCTTCTTGACCGCCTAAAGTTCTAGTGTACCAAGCCTTGAAGGAAAGAACCAAGTTGGTGAGAGAAAGGAGAAGTCGGTGGATCGCCGAGTGGTTCCGCGATGTAGTGTTGGATCGCCCAAAGTTACAAACCTTGAGGATGTTGAAGGCCAAGGCAGAAGGGCAATGAAATTGACCAAAGGACGGATCGCTGAGTGGATCAACAGCCCGCCTTATTTCACCGAGTGACCGTTCACAACATATTTTTGGCGACTATAAATACATTTTTGAACATTTAGTTTAGTATTAATCTATCTATCCAGGAATTAAATAATTATTCATTCTGAATATTATTTGTGTTCATATTTTTGAGTGTTTTTCCTTAGCTTTGAAGAGTTGAAGTTTTTCACTTTTGAAAAATTGGAAGTGGGTCTTTGAGATTCTTCGACATAGAACATTGTAAAGACGAAATCAGTCTTTCCTGTTGATGGAAACTCAATTTGGTAACGATTTTTATGTTTTTATAATGTCTAGCTGAAACCCCAATTCTTGGGGTGTGAATATGTGATTATGGGCTTATTTAGTTTATGGGTATTGTTAATTGCTAGATTAAATGCTATTTAGAAGTGAGTTTGATTATTGATTGTGGTCGAATTTAAGAATTGTAGTTGCAAATGCAGTTCTACCCTTGTGTTTTTGGCTTGCTCAAGAGAGAAGGGTTTTAAAACTAAGGTTTTTGATTGGTGGTCTGTGGGTATTGGGTTGACATGGGTTCAGCTCGAGAGAGTGAATCCTAAACCCAATTCCACACATTCAGCTCGAGAGAATGAATGGACTAAGGTGTGGGTTGTCCTTATTTTGAATGCTTGTTGATGTTCGAGATAAATCGACTTGATTCGGGGTAAATTGTTCGTGAGAAAGTTTACCTCCGCTATCTGTTAGCTTACTCACTAATACTTAGCAATTTTCTAATAGTTGCAATTACCCATTTTTTTGTATTAGCCTATAATCGAAGCACATCCCAAGAACCCATCTCATTATTGTTATATGTTTTAATTGTTGTTCTTGTAATTGATAATTAAACCAAAAACCCTGTTATTTGATATTCGTGTCACCCCTGATTTGAATGATGTTTTATTCGATAATCGCTATTTATGTGACTGAATTTACCATGTTCATACTTCTCACTTGATTCTCAAACCCGTACCACTCCCTGTGGGATTCAACCCCAATTCCTTTAGTTAGGTTTTATACTGACTAGCGATCGTTGACACTTAGAATTGGCTAAAGTGTCCTTGACACGTTTAATCAAAATGTCGTCGCTGCTCGGTAGTGGTGTTGTTTGATATTCTTTTGGTGAAGTTGAATTTTGTTCTTCTTAGTCATATTTGAATCTACTTCTTTTTAGTTTTTTTTTTGTGTTGTTAGAAACACGGGATACGACTGTCAACGGAAGCAGTGGTTTCCAAGTGGGCCACCAAGATGACATCAACAATCTCAATGATCTCAATGGGCCGAATGTCAACGACCCAAATCTTATGGGTGGAGTTGGTGTCATTCGCTTGCCTCGGGATGAAGGGAACGTTATGTTCAACATTACAAGCACCATGTTGCAGCTCTTGCAATTGAAAGGGTTATTTGGTGGGTATGCTCATGAGGATCCCCATGAGCATATAAGAAACTTTGTTGATGTCTGCGGGACGTTCTCCTTCAAGAACATATATCAAGAGTCGGTTTGGTTGAGGTTGTTCCCATTTTCCTTAATGGGAGAAGCATGTAAGTGGTTGGCTGAGTTGCCAAGAGACTCTATCACTTCGTGGGAAGATCTTGTCACTGCATTTCAAGTGCGATTTTTCCCTCCCTCAAAGATGATGACACTTAGGGACATCATCCAGAGATTCAAGCGTTTAGAGGGTGAGCCAATTTATGAGACTTGGCTAAGATTCAAAAAGTTGGTGTTGCAATGCCCAACTCATGATTAGCCCAACAATGTTTTGCTACAATACTTCTACCGAATCCTTGATTCGGTGAACAAAGGTGTAGCTGACCAACTTTCTCCGGGAGGTTTGATGCAACAACTTTACATTATAGTAGCCCAGCTCTTGGATGGAATGACCACAATTAATCGGGCATGGTACACCCGCGAAGATTAGGTCTCCCCTCTCACTTTTAAATTGACAAAAGAGCAGCTTAAGAAAGATCAAGAGAGGGACCAAAACATGGCAAAAATCATGACCCAACTTGATATTTTGTACAAAAATTTCATGGGAGCTGGTGCTAAAAGTGTCAATGATGTGGGTTTTGGGTATAGAAACCCCAATGAGGCCAAGTTTGAAGCTTTGTACAATGAAGAGGTGAACTTCCTAGCAACCCAAAGAGGTGGTTATCGTGCAAACTACCCAAGGCAGGGTGGTAACCAAGGTTGGAATAGGGATGAAGGTTGGAGAGACCGTGATAGAGAGTGGAGGGATTGTAATCCCACTTTGAAGGAAAGAGATGGGGATAAGGATAGGTATGTTCCTCCCCACAACCGTCAAAAGCCCAAAGATTCTGAGGGTGGGCATTCTAAGGATATGCTCTCTCGTATTCTAAATAATGTTGAAGGGTCTGATAAAACTTTGAACGAAATGAAGGGAGATGTATCGACCCTTAGCCAGACGGTTGCCTCTCATTCCGTCTCTATCAAGCAGATGGAAACCCAAATAGGTAAAATCTCTTCTCATTTAAACCTGAGACAACAAGTAACCCCAAGAATGAAGTTTGAGTAAGGACTTGTGTCGTGCCACGACGTTAACTAAGGTGCTGCTTGACGAGTCCATAAATTGGACTCATTTAGGGCTTTATTTTGACAAAAATAGTGTCCACAAATGCTTATTTTGTCTCAATATCTGATGAAAACTCTTAAGTTTCAGCTATTTGAAGTTATAGTGGAAGCATGTACACCTAGGCTCAAAAAGGGATTAGAAGGCTGAAAAGAACGAAGGAGCTGAAGCCTGCGCATCGCCAAGCACGTTTGGCGATTCGCCGAAAGGCCGCACTCTACCCTTTGTTCCAGTACGCGAGGCCTTGAAGGAGCAGGATCAAAAAGGCAATGAAATGAGCAGTCGATGTTTCGCCGAATAAGTCCGCAAAGCAGTACTAGGTCACCAAATGACACAAAGCACGATGCTGCTGAAGGCTAGTCCAAGATGGCGACGAACTACAATAAATTGCGAATCGTCGGCGATTCCGACTAACATTGCCAAAAGATCCGCCAGCACTATTTTGTGGAGTCTATAAATACTAAACTTGTTATTAATTTTTAAGAGTCGAACCATTATTATATTGTTTAGAATAGAATAGTAATTTTTGGGGATATTTTCTCTCAAGTTTGGAGTGGGTTTTATGGGGAGACTTGAAGAAAGAAGGATTTCATCTTCCCCAAGTTGGAAGCGGGTCTTCTCCATTCTTCTTCCTTTTCTTAAATCAAGGTTTAATTCCCTATACCCATTTGATTTTAGTATCATTTTAGGTGTATTTTTTTGTTTCTTGATGTGTGGCTAAAACCCCCCATTCTTGGGGTGTGATTTAGCAAATATGTGTTGATATTATTGTTGGGTCTTGCTTGATGATAGGTTAGATGTATTTAAATGGTCATTTCACCAAGTGGTTGTGGTTTATCTAATGGGTTTGTAATTGCAAATACAAAACCACCCATGTATTTTTGGCTTGCCCGAGAAAGAGGTCGCGAAACCAAGACCGCTTAACTGATGACCTAATGAGTGCGTCGACATGAGGTTCAGCTTGAGAGGGTGAGCCCTAGTTCCATATCCTAACTCTCAGCTCGAGAGAGTGAGTGGGGTAAGGCGTAGGTTGGCCTTTATGTGGCAAACAGGTGTCCGAGAGGAACTCATTTGAAACGGGGTAAGTCGCCCGAGAGGGAACTATTTACCATCTAAAGCTTAGCCTAGTCACTATTATCTTGAAAATTTCCTATCGAAAGCATGTACCCAAGGATTTATGTCAACCTGTATTGCAGTCACACCCAAGAAGTTATCCCCATACTTGATTTTCTTGTTGTTTTTGTTGTTTTTTACTACTTGTGACAAAACCCCCATTTGATAGTTGACACCGTTGTGTCACCCCTTTTAATTTACAATGTTTTTAATCTTTAATGTCTTTAGTACGACTAGTTTGAACTAAATTTTATTTTTCTACTAATTCTCAAAACCACTCCCTTGGGACACGACCCCAACCCTTGGTTGGATTACTATATTATCGACAATCGTAGACACTCGTACTGGAGGTTAGCATACTTGGTTACAATAAGTATCAAAATCGCACCGCTGCCGGGGATTGGTGTTATTTGAGAGTTTTTAGATTAGAAGAATTTTTGTTCTTCTTAGTTGTGGTTTCACTAACTTTTCTTTTAGTTTTGTTTTTCGTTGAGTTGTACCTTTAGATGAGTATGGCTGAGCAGAGTAGTGGCAAATTGGTTGAAATGAGCCAAGGAGTCCAAAAGGACCTCACGCTGACCGCGCTGACATCTCAGCTAAAAGACTTGGCCACCAAAATTTCTGAGGTAGAAATCCAATGCAATAGCAAAGGGAGGTACATACCGCCTCACAAGGGGAGGAATTCTAGAGATGGGAGGAAAAATCATGTCGAGGACACATTTCAAATCATTCTCCAAAAGATCACTGACCAAGATCGAGTGTTGGAAGATATGAAGGAGAATATCGAAGTGTTGAATGAAATGATCGGATCTCACTCTAGATCAATCCATCTAATCAGGTCACTCCTGAGTTTTACAGTGCCTTATCTCCGCCCAAATGACATATTGGGGTCACCTAGTGACACTAGGGCTAACCCCAATAACGGAGAAAGAGACAGATTTGCGTCATACCATGATGTAAAATAAGGCACTTCTTGGGAGGCAACTTGAGGTTTTACTACTTTAAATTACTATGTTACAATAATGGTGTGTTGGTTCTGTAGGTCAAAGTGAGAAAGGTGTTGAAAAGTGTAAGTTGGCGAGCGAAGGAACCATTTGGCGAATCGATGAATCTATCAATGATTCTGATTTAATCCACAGTTGTGGCTCCAAAATAAGGGATGTCATGTAAAACTCAGTGAGATGATTATGCATTCGGCGCGTCACCGAGTTGATCGGCGACAAGACTAACGTCGCCGAATGGCCAAGAACTGAACAGTTATATAAAGGCCAAAGGTCAAATTTTTGTTTGAATCTCTCACTTTCCCTCATTTCAAACTCCTCAGAATCACACCAAAAGTATTATTTTTCTAGATTTTTGCCTTCAAATAGTGTTATAGTTGATAATTAGTGCGTGGGACTGGATTTCTTTGCCGCCAAGAATTACAAAAACAAATTTATCGACATCGAAGGATAGTCTCTAAAACCCCAAACTTATTTTTTATAATTTTGCACTCCTTTGCACATTTATTATCAGGATGACGTGTGCTGGGCCTCTAGGATAGAAATAGGTTGATATACTATATTTAATTCGAACTTAGTTGCCTGAAATATTTTAATAGTCGAATGCCTTGTTGTTTGTGCTTTAATTTGATTGAGATTGCAGTGGGTGACGACGTTCTTAAGGGTGATCGTAGTTAAATGGCCATAATTTGGCAGGACCGGAAGAAGTCTGAGTTTTCCGGGATGATGGAAACTATAGGTCTTGTGTGAATTTTGTGTATGCATGCTTTGATTTAGTTTCCAGGGCTTGTAAGGTTGATTCTAAGAAATGGGTTCAAGAATAGGCACGTTGAATCATTCGGCGAGCTAGTCATGCTCGCCAAACGACTCGGCGGTTCGCCTACTAGTCTTAGATCACCCTTCATTCATGTCCATAGTGCTGAGAGATCTGTAACTTTCAGCGGACACATCTGTGGTCGCCAAAGGTAGTCGACGACTCGCCAATTGTACTTTAGACCGCCTTTTGCATGTCCCATTTACCCTCTATCGCTGTATCTTTTGGCAGACAACTTCGTCATCGCCGAAAGTAGTCGGCGTCTCACCAAATAGACCTTTTCATCGCTAATTTGCCTAGATTTGAAGCTAATCCGTTCAGTGAGTTTGACCTAGCTCGTCAAAGATATTTGGCGATTCGCCAACTGATCGGTGGACCTTTCAGCTTCAGATTTTCTGTGTTTTAGTGTGATTGGTCTTCTGACTAATCACAAACTTTTGGAGATATGGTACGTGCAAACTTAAATGTACCACCTTAAGAAAAGGCAAAGGGAATTATGATCAATGAAGGAGGATCACATCCTTCACAGAAAAGAAAGCAAGATTTCCCACCGGGAGATAAAGGCAAACGAAAGAAGTATATCGCTAGAAAAGGGTCACCTATTGAGCCAGATTTTTCTGAGCTGGAAGATGAACAACCCTTGATTCACTGGCAGAATAGGCTCAGAGATAGACCTCAATCAATACCTATCAGAGTTACATCAGCTGCAACTCCTTCGACCACTGAATCAGTGCCAGGCCCGGCACCACCTTCAGTGGCTCCTGCACTCCCCATAGCTCCACCTCCACCAAGATTGCTGAACAAATTGAAAGGCGATGGTTTATGAACCATTCTAGAAGAAAAGTACTATATGTGGAGGTTTTGGAAGGTAATCATGTTGAGGTGCTTGACACGCTCAGGTATCATGAGTTCGAGCAGTTAACTAGACCACGACGCCATTACATTCCTTCCTGGGTCCAGGAATTCTACTTAGCCTATGGGTGGTTGGTCCAAAAAAAATAAGAAAAAAAGGATAGTGATTCCGACCAGTGAAGTCGGTTATGGTTAGAGGCAAGGAGGTAGAGTGTCACAGTGAGCATATCAATGTTGTACTAAGTCGATCGCTGCACTCAGTACTGCCTTACCAGGGTTTGGCTATCGTTCCATCCCTGGATGATTTGAAGGGTTGGTTAGCTCCGATGATTTCTGACATCACCCCGAGGTTGTTGGATGCGGGAGCTCCTATTGAGAAGCGGGATATGAACATCGCCTCCTGATTCTGGTTTGGCTTCATCAACAGCACTATCATGCCGTCCAAAACGAGTCCATTCTGCATCATCCTAAGGTGGCTTTCCTTGGTTCTATCATGGCTAGGAGGTGGATCGACCTGGGACTGCTGGTGTCACAGGAGATGGTTGTGAGACCCAAACAGACACTGACATCTCTACCATTTCCTGTTATGATTATTGAGTTATGCCGGCGTGCTGGAGTACCCTGAGATCCTACTATCGATATAGAGCTCAGCCCGTCTTCCTCTACTGATATCCGGTGTATAGAGGCCAAATTCACATGAGAGGAGGATGATAGGAGAAGAGCAGCCCCTGCAAATACTTCTCCACAGGTCAATGTTGACTCATTATCAGCAGAGACACCTTCGTACACCCGGGCCTCTGAGCCCTAACTTATACCCACTCCTTCTTCCTCTTTCTCACAAGGTCCAAGTGCTCCCTCATCCTCCCAGCTTGCCAGGATCACTCAGGCCATGATCCTGAAGATGGGGCAAATGGCCTATTTAGCTGATGTGAGAGCTACCCGACTAGAGAAGTCTGTTCCAGGGATGATCGACAAGGCCATACTAGCAGCACTCACCCCGCCTCAGTCTTCTATTGATGCCCTAGCAGCCAAAATAGCGGTGTGTGAGCACAACCAAGGGTCCACAGAGGAGGAGATGGCTTTAAAGGCTGCCATTACTGAACTAAGAAAAGATGTAGACCACCTAAAGGCCACCGATGTGTCCACGGTCATTGGAACAGTGGAGATGCCAGACATGCCTGAATTTCCTCAGAAGATTAATGGACATGGGGGTAGAGCAAAGCAGGTAGCTGACCATGAGTCAGAAGCAAAGACTGATGAAGAGAAGAATGAAGAGACTGAAGGATCTGTAGATGAAGACTTGACTGAGACGAACAAAATTATGATAGATGTTGTTGTGCAAGCTTTTTCGGAAAAATCTGCTGCTGCTAGATCCAGTGGAGCTAGTCCTTCTGGTGGTCACTCCGGGTACTAATGCCCAGACAGATGAAGCGACCCATTAGCCAGGATCCCCTCTTTACTTCCCTCTCTAACTTTTGCTATCTTCAAAATCTTGGTTAATTTTATTTGCATTTTAGGACAAATGATTTTTATTTGTGGTGGGGTGACTCCCACCTTTTGTGTGCTATTTGTGTTCATGTTTTGTGTATATTTGGGTGTTTTAAATTGTGTTAAATACTGCTTTTCTGTGGATATTTGAGCTTAAGGTTCCGTTTATTTTTATTTACAAAATGATTTTTGACCCTTCCGAAAAATTTTACATTTTTCGCACATTTCTGCCACCTCTCACTATTGAATGTTGTTGTTCATTTGTAAAAAATTGAGTCTCAATTTCGATCAATACCGATGACTTAAATGGAGCTTACAATCGAACGAACATGAATGTACGGCTACGACGAGATGAAATGAAGTTTCATAGACAATATGTGTACTCTTTTCATCTCGTTGTGATTAGCCATGTATTGAACTGATTCTCTTGTAATGACCGTTGCACACTAGAAAAAATGTGTGGTCTTGTTGACTTAATTGTCTATGCCTTGTCTGATTAGCTTGCTTTGAACCTTGCATTAATAAACCTAAAATTTTCCATATTAGTTGGATTGATTTAGAAAGGTGTGCGGTTGAAATGATCTTAGGCAACTTTAAAGTGTGTGAGCTAAATTTGACATATACCTCTTTTGTGGCCTACCCGTGAACGTGTGAAACTCTTTTGAACACACTTTGAACCTTACCTCTCTTTGGAAGAACCTTGATGAACCCTAGACCTTACTTGACCCACTACCTATAATCCTCTTGATTAGTGGTTTAGCGAATAGCCAACTTAGGCCAAAAGCCTAAGTTGGGGTGTGGTAAAAAGTAAAAGCACAAGTCAAGAAGTGCAAGAAAAGTTCCCTTTACCCCATGGTGTTGTAGAACAATTGAAATCCCTAAAAAAAATGTGTGTGGAATAAAGTACAAAGAAAATTGGGTTACGAAGCAATCCATGGAGGTGAATAAAAAGATAACTTAGAAGCACTAGAAAAATAATTGATAAAGGAAAATAAGGGAATGCCTTGAGATTACCACATCTCACGAGGAAAAAGTCACTAAGCCTAAATGACCATACCTTTGCACTCATCCCCATTACAAGCTTTAGAAGGACCTTTTTGATCTTGAGTAGGCCGAATCGGAAGTCGATTGGAAAATAAGGGCAAACCTATGGGTAAAAACATGCACTGTGTTCCTCTTTTTGAGTGTGAGTGTTGCATCTGATTCCTAATCTTGAATTGATTAACCTCTATGTGTGAATATGGAATCATTCATTATGTGAGGGCATTTAGATACTCCCTGTTGAGCTTGATTGCATAAGTAGCAAGTACTGCGAGAATGAGAATCTTTGGTAATGGTGTGTCACAACATGAATCTTTCAGTACACAATTGATCCTTGCATAAGTAAATTGAGTCTGGTTGTGTGCATTCATGAGTTAGTCTTGTGTTGCACTATCTGAGACACCTTGTTGAACGACTGAACTTGAGTTTGCTTGAGGACAACCAAAAGTTTAAGTTGGGGGAGTTGATGAGTCCAAAAATTGGACTCATTTAGGGCTTTATTTTGATAAAAATAGTTTCCTCAAATGCTTATTTTGTCTCAATATCTGATGAAAACTCTTAAGTTTCAGGTATTTGAAGTTTTAGTGGAAGCATGGACACTTAGGTGCATAAAGGAACAAAAAGGCTGAAAAGAACGAAGAAGTTGAATCTTGCGCATCGCCAAGCACGCTTCACGATTTGCCGAAGGGACGCACTCCGCCCTTTGTTCCAGTACGCAAAGCCTTGAAGGAGCAGGACCAAAAAGATGATGAAACGAGCAGTCGGCGTTTCACCGAATAAGTCTGTGAAGCAGTACTAGGTCACCCAATGACACAGACCACGACGATGTTGAAGGCTAGTGTAAGACTGCGACGAACTACACCAAAGGGCGAATCGCCGAGTTAATCGGTGATATCGACTAACCTCGCCGAAAGATCTGTCAGCACTATTTTCTGGAGTATATAAATACTAAACTTGCTATTAATTTTTAACTGTCGAACCATTATTGGAATTGTCAGAATAGAATAGTACTTTTTGGGGATAATTTCTCTCAAGTTTGGAGAGGATTTTTTTGGGAGACTTAAAGAAAGAAGGATTTCATCTTCCCCAAGTTGGAAGTGGGTCTTCTCCATTCATCTTCCTTCTCTTAAATCAAGGTTTAATTCCTTATACCCATTTCATTTTAGTATCATTTTAGGAGTATTTTTGTTATTTTTTTATTTGTGGCTAAAACCCCCCATTCTTGAGGTGTGATTTAGCAAATATGTGTTGATATTATTGTTGGGTCTTACTTGTTGATAGGTTATATGTATTTTAATGGTGATTTCACCTAGTGGTTGTGGTTTAATCTAATGGGTTTGTAGTTGAAAATACAAAACCACCCATGTGTTTTCGGCTTGCCCAAGAGGGAGGTCGCGAAACCAAGACCGCTAGACTGATGGCCTAAGGAGTAGGTCGACATGAGTTTCAGCCCGAGAGGGTGAGCTTTAGTCCCATATCCTAACACTCAGCTCGAGAGAGTGAGTTGGGTAAGGTGTAGGCTGACCTTCATGCGGCAAATGGGTGTCCGAGAGGAACGCATTTGGAATGGGGTAAGTTGCCCAAGAGGGAACTTATTTCCACCTAAGGATTAGCCTAGTCACTATTATCTTTCAATTTTCCTATCGAAAGCATGTACCAACGATTTTTCTCAACTGGTATTGCGGTCACACCCCAAGAACTTGTCCCCATACTTAATTTTCTTGTTATTTTTGTTGTCTTTTACTACTTGTGACAAAACCCCCATTTGATATTTGACACCTTTGTGTCACCACCCCTTTTAAATTACAATGTTTTTAATCGTTAATGGCTTTAGCTACGACTAGTTTGAACTAAAGTTTATTCTTTTACTATTTCTCAAAATGACTCCCTAGGGACACGACCCCAACCCTTGGTTGGGTTACTATATTATCGATGATTGTAGACACTCGTACTGTAGGTTAGTGTTGTTGGTCATGATAAGAATCACTGGTTGGGAGGCAACCCAAGTTTTTATTTGCTTTAATTTTTGTTTTTGAAATAATCGTGTGTTGATTTGTCTAGGTTGAAATATGGAATGTGAGGAAAAGCGTAGGTTAGTGAGCAAAATGTCCAGTCGACAAATCGCTGAAGGGGTCAGCAATCCCGACCTGGCCCGCCATTGCACTCAAGAAATTATCAGGTTGGAGTCTGTAAAACTAGGCGGGCCAATGGACAAGTCGGCGAGTCACCGAACATGTCGCCGACCCTGACTTTGTCTGCCGTTTGGACCCCCACATTAACTGGAGGTCCTGCAAAACTCAGTGAGGTAAGTAACCACTCCGTGTATATCCAAGTTGTTTGACGAGCAAAATTAATGTCGCTGAAAGGGCGAGAAATTGACGGTTTTTAAAGGCCAAAGGTTTAAAATTTCAAACTGTTTCACATTCCACCACTTTTTAACCTCCCAAATCACACCCGCACTATATTTCCCATATTTTGCATTATTACCGCTCCATAGATGTCAATCTTGTGTTTGGAGTTGGAAATCTTTGCCGCCTAGCATTTCAGATTATATATTCAGCATTAAAGGTTGGTTTTTCGAACCCCAAAACTTGTAATTGGCGATTAATCTCATTCAAAGTTGTATTGATCTTAATGAAGTGTGTTGGGCCTGATTGAAATCATATTTGTGTGCTTGTGTGCCTGTTTTAATTTAAATAATGTGCCTATAATGCCTAAAGTGTTAATTTCTCGAATTGCATGCCTTAAAATCGAGCATAAATTGTTGGGTTGCGCAAAATTGTTGTTGGGTCTAGTTAGGTGAAGTCTGACTAACCCATATTTGTGCCAAACAACATATTTTTCCCAACGAGGGAGCGATTGACGTCATTCTTAAGGTCTAAAGTCGTCAAATGGCCAATTTTTACCAAACCGGGGGAAGTCTAATTACCCCGGTGGCATGGGTCTGAGTCTAATTAAACTAGTGTGTGGTTTGATTTTGTTTTCAGGGGTTGTGGGGTTGATTTTTTAAGTCGGGGTAGAAAGAAAGAACGTTGGGTAGTTTGGCGAGCTGGGTCAAGCTCGCTGAACCACTTGACGGTTCGCTGAATCCCCCTTGATCTCCTTTAATTTCATGCAATTGTTAAGTTTTCGTTGTGTAACTTTTGGTGAGAAGCCTGAGTTAGCCGAGTGCACTCGGTGACTCACCGAAGGTCTTCTGTGATCGCTCTTTCTACGCCCCTAATCGCAAAAATACACTGTAACTTTTGGCGAGTTAGTCTGTGCTCACCCAATGATGTCAGTGATTCGCCAAAAGGCCTTTCCTATCGCTGACTAGTAAATTTTTCTGGAAAATTTATAGTCAATCCTTTCGGCGAGCCTAATCTATTTCGCAAAAGTGATTTGGCGAGGTTCGACGAGTCTATCTGCAATATGATTTTTAGTGAAATGTTTCTAACTTTCTACGATGTTTTTATAGATATAGCTCAAACCAACTTGGAGATGCCACCCCGTAAAAAAACACGGGGCATAGTGGTTAATGAAGGGGGAGTCAATCCTCCTAAAAAGGAAAAGATGGCACCTCCCAATGGAGGCAAGGGCAAGGGTAAGAAGCCCATATCTGAGGTTCCGGAGCACAACTCCGGTAGCGAGAGAGGGTCCTTTGACTCCCAGGCTACATTTTCCAAGCTGGATGACGACTAGCCTCTACAGTCTCGAGGAGTGGAGATCCGTGCTAGGTCGCTCCCACATTCATCGAGAGTTTTAGATTCTACCCCTCCTACAATTGATACAGTGCTAGCTTTGACACCGACGGTGGCTCCTGTGCCACCAGTACATGGACCTTCTCCCCTGCTACTCAACATATTAAAGGCCGACGGGTTGGGGACAATTATCAAGGAGAAGCTGCTATCCAGAGAAGGATTAGTAGGTAAATATTCCACTGTGAGGGACACTCTCTAGTTTCACCGGTTCGAGCAGGTCACCAGTCCCCGAGGCCCCTATTTTCCTACGTACGTCTAGGAATTCTACACAACATACGGTGACCTAGTACCTAACGGAAAGAAGAAGGCCAGTGTTTTGACCGGTGAAGTCTGTTATGGTTCGTGGAGAAGAGGTAGGGTGCAGTAGCGATGACATCAATACTTTACTAGACAGGGCTATAGGTTTTGCAAACGCATATGAGGGTTTAGCTATTATCCAGTCCCTGGATGACTTAAAGGGCTGACTTGCACCCTTGATTTTTGATACCACCCCGAGGTAGATCTAGGCAGGAGCTCCTATTGAGAAGAAGGACCTGAATATTGCTGGTTGGTACTAGTTCGGGTTCATTAGAAGTTCTATTATGCTTTCACAGAATTAGTCCATCCTTCGCCACCCAAAGAAGGCCTGCCTCGGATCCATAATAGCTAGAAAGACACTCAACATAAGACTTATCATTGAGCAGGAGATGGCCATGAGGACGCTGAACATGAGACTTATATTACAGAGTTGTGTGGGTGTGCTGGAGTTCTTCTTGCCACCTTTTGTTGTGTTTGATTGTGGTTGTTCTTGTGAAAATTTGAGTATCGGTTATGACCAATACCTATGAGTTGAATAGTGCTTTTAATCGAACAAAAATGAATGTGCGGCTACTATAGGCCAAATGAAGTTGCATAGACAATATGTGAACTTTTTGCATCTCGTTGTGACTAGCCGGTTATCAAATGAGTCTCTTGTGATAAACATTTCACGCTATCAAAAGTGTAGAGTCTTGTTAGATATTCGTGCTAATGCCTTCTGTGATGTTCTTACCATGAACCATGTGTGATGACACCTAGAATTTACCCCATTGGCATGGTCGACTAAGTGATGCAAACTCTTGAAATGATATTAGGCAACAATTTTGATGAGTGAAACTATTTGACAATATACCTCTTTTGTGGCCAACCTGTGAGATGTGTGAACTTTGCTTGAACACCCTTTGAGCCTTAGCCTATTCTTGGAAGAAACTCGATGCAATTGTAACCCAATTGTAACCCCTTTTTATCGATTCACCCATAATCCTCATGAAGTGTGGTTTGTTTGAATAGTAAACATAGGCCAAGAGCCTAAGTTGGGGGTGTGGTGAAAAGAGACGGTAAATCAAGAAATGCAAAGAAGAATGGAACCCCTCCATACAAAAAAAATGAAAAAAAAGAAGAATTAAAAAGAAAAAGAACGAAAAACTTGAGAAATAAAGTTGTGAAAGTGCAAAAGAAGTAGGGTGTCTGATATTCCATAAGAAGTGAACAATGCGGTGAATTTTGATCATAGGTGAAAATGTTGAAGAAAAGGAAAGAAAGTGATGTTCATACCACATTTCATGAGGATAGCATCCATTTAGCCTAAATGACCATACGTTTACACTTAGCCCCGTTAGAAGCCTTGATAAAACCTTTTTGATCTTGAGTGAGCTGAAACGAATGTTGGTTGAAAATTAAGGGCAAACCTATGGGTGAAGTCATTCATGTGTTCATCTTTGTGAGTGTGAGAGTTGTATGTGATTCCGGAGCTATAAATTGTTGAAGAATAGTGTGTGAATATGGAATCATTCTTTATGTAAGGGCATTTGAGTACGCAAGTATTGTGAACTTGAAAATCTTTGATAATGGTGAGTCATAACTTGAACCTTTAAGTGCACAATTGATCCTTGCATGAGTAAGTTGAGTCTTGTTGTCTGAATTCATGATTTAGTCTTGCGTAGCACTGTTTGAGAAATACTTTTTGAACGGCTGAGCTTGAGTTTTACTTCAGGACAAACAAAAGTTTAAGTTGGGAGTGTTGATGAGTCTGAGATTTGGACTCATTTTTAGTTACAATGATTTAGTGTCCTCAAATACTTATTTTGTGCCAATAACTGATGTAAAACCCTTAATTTCTAGGTATATGGATTGAGGAGCAAATCAAGGACATTAATTTGCAAAAAGGAACAAAGCTAGCTGAAAGAACGAAGAAATGCAAGTGTGATGATTGCCAAGCCAACTTGGCAAGTCACCGAACGACTTCTTGACCGCCTAAAGTTCCATTGTGCCAAGCCGTGAAGGACAGAACCAAGTTGGCGAGAGAAAGGAGCAGTCGGCGGATAATCGAGTGGTTCCGCGATGTAGTGTTGGATCGCCCAAAGTTACAGACCTTGAGGATGTTGAAGGCCAAGGCAGAAGGGCAATGGAAATGACCAAAGGGCGGATCACCGAGTGGATCATCGAGCCCAACTTACTTCGCCGAGCGACTCTTCACAACACATTTTTGGAGACTATAAATACATTTTTGAACATTTAGTTCAATATCAATCTAGGAATTAAATTATTATTCATTTTGAATAGTATCTATGTTCATATTTTTTGAGATTTTTTCCTTAGCTTTGAAGATTTGAAGTTTTTCACTTTTGAGAAATTGGAAGTGGGTCTTTGAGATTCTTCGACTTGGAACATTGTAAAGATGAAATCAATCTTACCCAGTTGTTGGCAACTCAATTTGATAACGATTTTTATGTTTTTATAATGTCTAGCTAAAACCCAAATTCTTGGGGTGTGATTATCTTCTTATGGGTTGATTTAGTTTATGGGTATTGTTAATTTCTAGATTAAATTCTATTTAGAAGTGAGTTCAATCATTAATTGTGGTCTAATTTAAGAATTGTAGTTGCAAATGTAGTTCTACCATTGTGTTTTTCCCTTGATCGAGAGAGAGGTTTTAAAACTGAGATTTTTGATTGATGGTCTGTGGGTATTGGGTTAACATGGGTTCAACTCGAGAGAGTGAATCCTAAATCCAATTCCACACATTGAGTGAGAGAGAGTGAATGGACTAAGGTGTGGGATGTCCTTATTTTGCATGCTTGTTGATGTTCAAGAGAAAGCTTACCTCCTCTATAGCCTAGCTTACTCACTAATATCTAGCTATTTTCTAATTGTTGCAATTACCCATTTGTCTGTATTAGCATATAATCGAATCACATCCCAAGAACCCGTCTCATTATTGTTATATCGTATTAATTGTTGCTGCTGAAGTTGATAATTAAAACAAAAAACCCTGTTATTTGACATTAGTATCACCCCCTGATTTTAATGATGTTTTTATTCTATAATATTTATTCCTAATACTAAATTGACCATGTTCGTACTTCTCACTTGACTCTCAAAGAAGTACCACTCCCTGTGGGATTCAATCCCAACTCATTTAGTTGGGTTTTATACTTACTAGCGATTGTTTACACTTATAATTGGATGAAATGTCCTTGATACGTTTAATTAATGATCAGTCCCAAGTCACAAATTTGTATTCCACAAATAATGAGGCCAATTCACTAAAGCTCTCACTAGGTCATAGTGTTCCTTATCATAGACGGAATATCGCAATGTTGATCCTCTATACTTATCATTAAAGTAATCTATGGGCTTCCCTTCATGCATCAATAATTCACTAATGCTTACTCAACTAGCATCACACTCAAATTCAAACATCGTCTCAAAATTGGGAAGTTGAAGTAAAAAAGTAGAACTAGGTTACTCGTTGAAGACCTTAATATCGTTCTCTTGTTTTACACCCAAAATAAATGACTTATCCTTCTTGATGAACTCATTTCGAGGAGTGGCTAGAAAACTAAAACCCCTAACATCTTCATGCAAAAAGTTTCTAGCCCATGGAAGCTTCTAACACACTTATGAACTTAGGAGTCAGCGAACTCCTAATAGCCTCTACTTTCTCATCATCAACCACAACTCTTTTTGATTTTCCAAAATATCCAAGGAAACCTACAATGTCCACACAAAAAGAAAACTTTTAAAAATTCACATACAACTTTTCATTCTTAACACATCAAAGATCAACCTCAAATGTTGCAGATGATCATCCAAGCACTTGCTATTAACTAAAATTTCATCAAAATAAACTACAACAAAGTTATTGATAAATGATTGAAGTACATGATTCATTAATCACATAAAAGTGCTTGTTGCATTGGTTAATCCCAAAAGCTATCAAAATCCACTCATCTAATACAAATTTAATTTTGAAAGAGGTTTTCCATTCATCTCCGAATTTCATTCGGATTTGATGGTATCCCCTTCTCAAATCTATTTTAGAGAATAAGGTAAAACCACCCAGTTAATCTAGAAAATCATCATGTCTAGTAAGGGGATGTCGATATTTTACCATAATTCTATTTAACGCCCCACAATCTACACATGTCATCAATGTCACATCCTTCTTGTTTACTAGAATCATAGGAATCACACATGGACTTTAACTTTCTCTTACCAATATTTTTTCCAAAAGTTCGTCAACTTGTCTTAGCAATTATTTAGTGCCTTGAGAGATGCTGCTATAAGCTACTTTTTTGGGTAGTTGAAAACCTAGCATAAAGTCAATTTCATTCTCTATTCCCCTCAATGGAGACAATCAACTAGGCATTTCTTTCGAAAATAGATCTTCATAATCTTGCAAAAGAAAAGAAACTACACTTATAAAAGATAAAGTGTTAGTTCATTTTTGTAAGGTAGAGGATGACCTTTATGATTAATAAGTATGACTTGAATATCATCATCAATGCTTATCTCTTCAATGCTCTCTTGATTTAGCAAAATCATTCACATCTTTCCTTTTTAACCATCATCAATGTTTATCTCTTCAATGCTCTCTTGATTTAGCAAAATCATTCACATATTTCTTTTAACCATCCTGGACAAACACATATTTATAGACCTTCCATCATGTTTAGCCCCAACATCATATTCTCATGGCCTTCCAAACAATAGAAGTAAATCTTTCTACCACGACCTGAACTATAATACCCCGAAAACTAGTAAGTTGAACTAGAGGGTTCTAGAGATTTTCGTAAAAGTTTTGGAGTGTGGTATAAGGATTAAAAATCACAAAAATGATTCCGCACTTAGAATGAGGGTTTAAGGGTTTGGGCGTCAAGGTACGACCCCCCCAAGGACCACCCATGGGGTCCTTGAGGAGGATCCTTAAGACTGCCCAAAAACTGTCAATTTGGCAGCACCTACGCTTGCCATCTACTGGTCGTAGGTGGACCCACACCCCATGGGTTGGAGTCTTGGGTCAGGGCCTATGTTTGCCTGCAAGTTTGAGCCTCTGACCAGCACCTACGGAGGTGCAGCACACTCTGTGACCTCACCCACAGTCCGTGGGTGGTGGAGTCGTGAGTCCAAGCAGATTTTGAAGATTTATTTTCAAGTTAGGGGTTTGGGAATTAATTAGTAATTAGTTAGGGGTTAAGGGATGTTGGTTAGTTAGTTATTAAACCACCTATATAAGACTAATAGACCCCTAAATTAAATCATTTAACGCATTCTTCAAAGCACCCAAATTCTCTCCAAATAATTCTCTCTAGAAGTGAAGAAGAAAAAGAAGAAGAAGAGAAGAGAGTAGGGAGGATTTTCCTCCATTGATGCGAGATTAATTAGGGCT
This sequence comes from Solanum microdontum, assembly GCA_036250385.1. Taxonomy (NCBI): domain Eukaryota; kingdom Viridiplantae; phylum Streptophyta; class Magnoliopsida; order Solanales; family Solanaceae; genus Solanum; species Solanum microdontum. The sequence goes on from JAJONQ010057335.1 coordinate 20,723, forward strand.
TTGAATTAAGGTATTTTAGCTTAATCATCTATGGGTTCTTCCACCCATAGAGTCCCCGAGGTTTTCCCCCAATTGTGAAGTCAAATACCCAATCTAGCTAGGGTTTCCTTCTACATTGTGGGTAAGGTTTAGGTATGATTCCAATCTAGTGGATAATACCTAATTATTATTGTATTACCATTGAATTATTATATTATGATGAATTTATGTGAATTCTATGGTAAGCCCTAGTTTATTTGATGAATGTGATATTTTGTGGATTTATGACATTAGAGGTGGAATTGAGGATTTCTAATTGATATTCTAAAATCATTGTCATGTGTAGTAAATGTTCAAGGTTAGGAACACATATAAGTGAATTGAATCAGATTATAGTTAAATTCATGGATCATGACTTGTAAAGATGAAATTGAACCTATATGATTAGTTGTGACTAGAATCACCTCCTAATGAAGAATGTGATTGAAATACCTTGAAATATAGGTATAAGGATGCTAGTAAGAATTTATGCTTGAGAATAGGACTTGTAGTCATCAATGTTAGGGCTTTGGGGGTAAAGCCAATATTATGTGATTTTGGTGTGTGTTGTTTCTCTCTTACACACTTAGGCATAAATATGCTAGGAGATCTAAGGTTCTCTCACATAAAATTATTCTAGGTTGACTTAATAACCTAAAATGAATCAAAGCATATTAGACTAGAATAGCCTGAAGTTGTAATATATGATCGCCTTAATGTGTAGCTTGACTTGGTAAGACAAGACCAAGATAGGATAGCTTGGGATTGAGTATTTAAATTCACCTTAGGGTAGCTTGACTTAGTATTGTAGGATGCATGTCAAGGGTAGCATGAGTTTGTAATAGTCATGGTATCCTAGGATTGAGGATTTATACTCTCTTATGGGTAGCTTGAATTAGCATTATTAGGATGCCTTTATGATAGCATTTCTTGGTTTGGCCAAGACCACTTCATGGTAACTTTAGGATTGAGGACTTATACTCTTCTAAGGGTAGCTTGACCTTGCATTGGAAGATAAATTTCAAGGGTATCTTGAGTTAGGGTTAGTCAGGGTAGCTTAGGATTAAGAATCATACTCTTCTAAGGGTAGCTTATGATTGAGAATCGTACTCTCCTAAGGATAGCTTGCAGTTGTATCATAGTATACTTGTAAGGCTAGCATGGCTTAGGTGGTCTAGGACTATTTCGTGGTACTAGGATGGAATACTTGTACCTTTCCTAGAATAGCTTGGACTTGCATGTTAGTGTGTCTTCCAAGGTAGTAAGCTTAGCTTAATATAGTTCTGTTAGTAAGATGATAACATGGTCTAGCCTATTAGGGGGTTATTCCTTGGTAGCCTTGAGTTTAGAAATAGAGTTCATTCAGGTGTTGTAACTTGCCTAGTAATAAATAGAGAAGTCCCTTAAATGGGTAGTGGCAAATAAAAAAGAGGGACTAGTCCCCAACTAGTGAGCATTCATGATAGTTTAAAGGGGTACTTAGTGTGGATAGTAGTATGGGATGCTAGCCATACATGGAACAAGTATGACTTGAGCCTAGTTGTGAAGAGTTCTCTTATGTAGTGTAGTTTAGCTATGGTTGTTGCCATAGTTGCCTCCAAGATGTGTTTCACTAAAGGTGATAGATCACTTGTCTACATGAAGTAAGCCAATAGTGAGACCAAAGGAGGGTTAAAATGACTAGGATAACTTCAAGGTTATGCTTAGTGAGAAGGGTAGTTTGGGATGCCTTTCATGCATGGCACAAGTGTGCTTTAAGGTTACTTAGAAGTATGGTGCCCTTGTAGAAGAAAGGCTTAGGACTTAACCATGCATATAGACTATGATTAAGATGACCATAAAGGGATGCTTATCTTGGGTGGTATTATGGGATGATATTCATGCATTGTACAAAGTATGCTTTTAGGTTACTTGAGAGTAGTTCTATTATGGTATAGATGACTAAGTGTAAAAGAGTGATTTGAAACGACCCCAAAAATGCCCGAAAATGTGCTTCGAAAACACCTAAAATTGTAATTTTCATATATCTCAAAATCCGTGCATCATTTCGGAAATTCGACTTCATATTCTTATTCAGGGGGTCAAATTGAGTGGGAAATGAGTCTAACCCGAATTTTA